>JAKCPI010005160.1:0-182965 GCA_023213315.1 Euborellia annulipes | reverse complement strand
ACCATATTTTTAATACAAATTTATTAAAAATCTTTATAATTGAATAAAATATCTGATTTGTGCTGCACTCTTGTGGAAACTTTAAAAATTATACTTATAATTCTAAAAGTCTCCACAGGGTCGTAGCACTAATCAGCCTGAGATTCCTCTCAATTTATATGATAAATATTCAAAGAAAATACCCGGAGATTAAAAACAGAGAGGAGGTTATTTTTTCATTGGCGCCAACACACTCCTTTACTATTCTATTCTCCTGATCACTCCTGTTACAAAGACCATATTTTTAATACAAATTTATTAAAAATCTTTATAATTGAATAAAATATCTGATTTGTGCTGCACTCTTGTGGAAACTTTAAAAATTATACTTATAATTCTAAAAGTCTCCACAGGGTCGCAGCACTAATCAGCCTGAGATTCCTCTCAATTTATATGATAAATATTCAAAGAAAATACCCGGAGATTAAAAACAGAGAGGAGGTTATTTTTTCATTGGCGCCAACACACTCCTTTACTATTCTATTCTCCTGATCATTCCTGTTACAAAAACCATATTTTTAATACAAATTTATTAAAAATCTTTATAATTGAATAAAATATCTGATTTGTGCTGCACTCTTGTGGAAACTTTAAAAATTATACTTATAATTCTAAAAGTCTCCACAGGGTCGCAGCACTAATCAGCCTGAGATTCCTCTTAATTTATATGATAAATATTCAAAGAAAATACCCGGAGATTAAAAACAGAGAGGAGGTTATTTTTTCATTGGCGCCAACACACTCCTTTACTATTCTATTCTCCTGATCACTCCTGTTACAAAGACCATATTTTTAATACAAATTTATTAAAAATCTTTATAATTGAATAAAATATCTGATTTGTGCTGCACTCTTGTGGAAACTTTAAAAATTATACTTATAATTCTAAAAGTCTCCACAGGGTCGCAGCACTAATCAGCCTGAGATTCCTCTCAATTTATATGATAAATATTCAAAGAAAATACCCGGAGATTAAAAACAGAGAGGAGGTTATTTTTTCATTGGCGCCAACACACTCCTTTACTCTTCTATTCTCCTGATCACTCCTGTTACAAAGACCATATTTTTTAATACAAATTTATTAAAAATCTTTATAATTGAATAAAATATCTGATTTGTGCTGCACTCTTGTGGAAACTTTAAAAATTATACTTATAATTCTAAAAGTCTCCACAGGGTCGCAGCACTAATCAGCCTGAGATTCCTCTTAATTTATATGATAAATATTCAAAGAAAATACCCGGAGATTAAAAACAGAGAGGAGGTTATTTTTTCATTGGCGCCAACACACTCCATTACTATTCTATTCTCCTGATCACTCCTGTTACAAAGACCATATTTTTAATACAAATTTATTAAAAATCTTTATAATTGAATAAAATATCTGATTTGTGCTGCACTCTTGTGGAAACTTTAAAAATTATACTTATAATTCTAAAAGTCTCCACAGGGTCGCAGCACTAATCAGCCTGAGATTCCTCTTAATTTATATGATAAATATTCAAAGAAAATACCCGGAGATTAAAAACAGAGAGGAGGTTATTTTTTCATTGGCGCCAACACACTCCATTACTATTCTATTCTCCTGATCACTCCTGTTACAAAGACCATATTTTTAATACAAATTTATTAAAAATCTTTATAATTGAATAAAATATCTGATTTGTGCTGCACTCTTGTGGAAACTTTAAAAATTATACTTATAATTCTAAAAGTCTCCACAGGGTCGCAGCACTAATCAGCCTGAGATTCCTCTTAATTTATATGATAAATAATCAAAGAAAATACCCGGAGATTAAAAACAGAGAGGAGGTTATTTTTTCATTGGCGCCAACACACTCCTTTACTATTCTATTCTCCTGATCACTCCTGTTACAAAAACCATATTTTTTATACAAGTTTATCAAAAAATAAAATTAATTAATGAAGAATAAATAAATTAATAATAATCATTATATAAATATTATCAATTAATTAATTTTTTTTTTTCATTGTTGTTAGAGCGCTTCAACAGGGGGGGTTATTCGCGCAATTAATTAATTAAATTTGTATATATAGTCTTATAGTCAAAATACATTAAAAAATATTATATTTTCTAAATTAATTACAAATTTCAAGAACAATTTACTCTATTTTCTAAAGTAAAATTAAGTTTCAAGGAATTGAAAATCTGAAACTAAATAGGTAATTTACCTCCCCCAAGATTTGAAAAAAATATTTTTTTTTGGAAATTAAATTTTATTTTGAATATAAAATTTTAAAAATTAATACTTAAAAATTTGATATGTATATATATTCTGGTAAACAAGTACAGAATGCACCTTTAAATTACCAAAAATAAGAAAAAAATAGTGTGCTGCGCAGCAAAACCAGGCCTTTTTTTGGGCCAAGTGTTGGTAAATAAAAACCATAACTAGTCGGTCCCCTTTGTTTTGCGCCCCCAGCCCAGCTGCGCCCGTGGCGGGCGCCTGTTTTGCCACGCCCTCGTTAAGGCCCTGATATCAATCAATTTTTTTTTTTACTTGCTATGGTTTTTGGATATTTTAGAATTTATATATATATATTTTTTAAATATTTTTTTTAGGGAGGGGGTGGAGGATAGCCATATCAATATCAATATAACAAATGTGATGGAAGGGGGAAGGAGAGCCGACAATAAAAGAGCATGTGTTTTTTTTTTTTCAATATATTTCTGATGGTTTGATTTTCTTAAAGCATTTATAAACATTTATATTATACTTGTCAAGATAAACAGACCAGTGAACGTTAATATATGACTATTTTTTAATAGATTTAACAGTCATAATCTGATCAACCTCAGAGTTGCATCATTGACGATATTATATTCCTCAAGGGTTTTGGCGTCATCGTCAAGATATCTGCCAGCATATATGATATGTTGGAAACATGGAGCTAAATTGGTCTCTTGCTTTATTTTATCTCGAAGATCTTTTAGGGTTTCCGAAGAATCAACATTTAATGCAAGTATCCTTCCATTTAGCGTTCTTAAAAAGATTGACATTCCATCCTTAAAATAAAAATTAAAAGAATATTGTTATGTTTGTCAAAACTCAAATAAGCTGAAAATATATTTTTGGCCAAAAAATTAATTTAGTGATTTTTTAGATTTAACATTTGAATTAATTATATTTCTATAGAAATTATGGAGATGAACAATTATGGTCAAAAGAAAAACAACGTAGATAATTAAAAATATATTTCTATCGCAAAAGAATTATTACACATTATTTATAAATGATTTATATCTTCAACTTTAATAAAGGCATCTTCTACGATATTATAATCTTTCAATGTTTTTGTATTATCTTCAAGAATTCTGCCAGCATAGATGATACGTTGGAAATCAGAGATCAGACCGATCTTCTCGTAAATCTGAGCTTTTAATTGTTTCAGAGTTCCAAGTTGATCAACGAGTAAAGGAAGAGTTCTACCATTTGGAGTACGTATATATATATTTATTCCCTCCTAAAGGAAAAAAAGAATTTCTTTATTTGTATATTCTAATCAAATCTATTTTTTTTTTCTCTATGCCATGCTTTTATCACAAAGACATATTGTTTTAATTAATTTCAATTTATGTAAATATTATAGGAAATACAAATCTCCCAGAAAACTATGATTGAAAAAATATCTCCCCCCCTCTTGCTCTAATATCACATCCCCTTTCAAACATCACTATTTTTTTTTAATATAAATAGAAAGGAATATAATAATTGATTAAAATATACTTACAACAGATATAAAAATTAACGCAAATAAGAGTAAATATTTTAGGGAAATCATTATTAAAGCTTGAAAAATATAACCATGTAACCTTTAGCAATATTGAGCATAAATAAAATTTTATCTCTCATTGCCAATGAACTTTGAAATCATCAGATGTTATTTTAAAAAAATCTAATCAGCATTTAAATGTTTTCACGAAAGTGATTGATTAGAAAGATCTTATCTGATAAACAAAAATAACGGAATAAATAAGAATTAGTAATGCAAGTGTCATTGAGAAAAAGTAAGAGTTATAATTGATTGATCCTTTTAAACATTATAAGAAATTATTTTGTTTTTGTGAGGCTCAGGTTGTTATTATTATTAAAAAGAAGTAAGGATGTAGGCTTTAGTGGTAAAATAAATTAATTTATATAATAGAATAATTTAGAAATTAATTTTTATATTCTAATAAACAATTAAAAATAAAATTTACATAGATTTGTTGGCTATAAGAAGGATTATTATACCATTTTAAAAATATATAATTTCTCCCGACAACTTAACTTTTTATAATATTTTTAACAATACTTGTGACATAGAAAATATTCATTTAGGAAAAGCAGAGAAGGTAAATAAACATCTATTAAGCGTATAAATTCTTATCCATTATTTTATTATATTTAAATATTAGGGAAGGCATTTGAAAGGAATCAAGTATTTATAAATGTATATGAAAACATTTATAGCCTTCCTTCTTCCTGAAATTTAAAATTAGCATTTGAATGAAAATGTAGAAAAATTTTATTCATGTCCGTGTCTCTCAAAATAATCCCATTGGAACCATAGCGACATATTTTTATACTTTTAAATATATATATACCATTTGAAAAAGTATATCTTTGAACATTGTCATTATTGTTTATAATAAATCATGAATTAATAAAATAAAAATAGACTTGAGAGCTCTGACAGCCTTTAGAGGTTGATAAATTTATATATAAATTTTTCTTATTTGTTCTTAACAGCCCACAAAATGTGTTACTTGGGACTTTAGTAGGATAAGCAAGTCTAAATTTTAAGAAAAAAGTTATATTTTATCTCCTTTCTTGACAATATATAATTTATTAGAATGTTTAAAGTATAGGAATTGAAAGACGTGTTTTTTTTTTTTTTTTAATAAATAGAATTAATGAGTGAATTTATCATGTTAACTTATCAAGAATGAAAACAAACCGAAACATTTGACAAATACCTTAATAAAAATATGAATTATTCCTCTAAAAACTGTTTGAACCTCTGTTTAAGAATATAAATAGACAGTCTGCATCTTCACAAGAATGAGTCGTAACGTCAGCATTTGAGCAATTTCTCAATTTATATGTTTAAAAAATCCAACTAGACCAAACTCATAATTATTCATTAATTATTATTAGGTATTTTTTTGCGGAAACATAATTGTCATTTATAGAGTGACATGTTTTATTAAGTTTTCTTTTTAGAGTATTTTTAACACCCAAATATTTTTGGTATATGTATGAGAGGAATCTATATAGATTTTTTTTTAAATTAATAAATGGTTAAAGAAAGATTCTAGCCATATATAAAGAAGGGTTAAAGATTTTCAAATTATATATATAAATAAAAACAAATTTAATAGTATATGCTAGCTGCAAACAATTGAGCCTGACGAACCACTCTCTGATCAGATCGATTCTTCAACACTACTTTAGAAGATTTCACTTTCTCAATTCTTATAAATGAATATATATAAAGTGACGTAACTAAGAATTGCGCGCCCCTAAAAGAGTAACGTTACTTCTACCAATATTTATTTATAGATAACTTTTTGAGTATGAAACGTGTCATGTTCGGTATCTAAGCTTTGAATATTAAGGTGCGCCTTGTGCTTTCACAAAAATACATCAAATTGAACCTAAGCGTTTGCACCTCTTTCCAGGGGTTTTTACGCAACATTATATATATTTCCATCGTTTTACTTTTTCTTTTAAATCTCTATGTATGATACAAAAGTTTTTTTTGAAATATATTAACATATGAGGATCCTAGTGAGGGAAGTAATGTTTGGTGTCAAAATTCTATCCTTCAACCATGTGAAAAATATAAAAATAAATTGGGCAATTTGAAAAATAAATGGATTAACATATTAAGGTCATAATTCAGGGAACCCTGCGGCCTTTATTTATCTTTATACTTAAGTTCTAAAATTCGATATTCACAGGCTTTTTAAAAAACGGTTCGACAGCCGTTCTGATGACTCATTTTGAACGATGAGCTTCCAGAATTTAATAAAAAAAAAAAAAAATAAATAATTCGAATAAGCAAAAAACTTTTCTAACCCCAAACGAGATTAGGATTCCGCCCTTGCCTACTTAATTTCTTGAGCATTTTATCAAATCACTTTAGCCAATAACATTTTTATAACAAAAAATTTCTATTGTAAAAAAAAAAATAGTGAAATATAACAATTGATTGAAGATTGAAACGCCTTTTCACCTTAGCCGTGAAACGTTTTTATCTCTCATCTAATATTTTTGGTTTAGCTTAATATAAAATTAATAGGAAGGGGGAGATTGATCTTAATATTACTTTTCTCTTTTCTTGTGGTTGTTTTGAGGGAGAGAAAAACGGTTTGTGGTGGAAATAATCAAAAAATGTTCATTTTCTTTGTTCTATTTTCAAACCAGTGCTTACGTTTATATTAAGTAAAAATAATTCGCCAGAAATAAAAATAAATATTATCTTTTGTGTCTCTTTATTATACATTTCAAAAATGATCTATTATTTGTTATTAAAAAACAAAAAGTTATTTCACCATTGCAATTGTACCCACTATTAGAAGAGTTCAGACATAAAAAATTATATAATATAAAATATATAAAATTTAAAGATCATGAATTGCATACCAAAAATAAAATTTAATATTTAATTTTAAACTGGTAACCGTTGGCTCTAGTTGAAACATTATGCTTTAATAGGAGAATTAAATTCACAAAGTTTTCTTTTTCAATAATATATTAATTTGATATTAACACTTTATACGTATTTCGACACCATATGTGTCATCTTCAGAAGCGAATTATATACAAGTTTAATAAAATAATATATAATTAAGATATTATACATATCACGTTCGGGGCAGTGGAGAAATTTCATACAATTTAATATTATTAATTCTAATAGGCGACAAAAAATAGAGTCCGCCGGGAGCGAACCAGGGATCTAGCGACTTGTACTCAGTATGCTCCAGAGCCGAGCCAGATCTAGGGGGGGGGGGGGGGGCAGTGGGTGCATGTGCCCCGGGCGGCAGATATCAGGGGGGCGGCAATTAAATAAAGATTTACTAAAAAAAAGGTAAAATGATATGAATTTTGTTTAGAAAATTTTAAGGAGGGAGCGGCAAATTAAATTTTGCCCCCCCCTAAAAAATCTCGTAGTTCCGGCCCTGGTATGCTCTACCACTGGACCACAGCACGGCATTCGGTGTATAATATATACACTCAGGCCGAAGAAAACAAATCTTTTTTAAGGAAAAAAGATGTAATATTCAAAAATAAAAGCCTTCTTTTTTTATCATTACAAAAATCATTGATTTCGCGCCTGATTAATTTTATAAAACCTTTAGATAATTAGAAAGAAAAGTTGAAATTCGTAATTTATATTTAAAAAAATATTAGTATTTTCGTTATTATATAAAAACATTGGAGATTAAAACAGTTGCGTTCCTGAGGTGGAGACAAGAAGTTTTCCCTCCCCATCACAAGCTATCAAATAACAATACTGTACGTTAAAATTATATTGAATTTTTTTTTTTTTTTTTTTTGGGGGGGGTGGTCATCTTTAAATATCCCTCTCCTCCAAACACAAAAACATTTTTAAAATACCGTATATCCCTGAACCCCAAGGGGTAATTTTCATTAAATTTTCTTTTTTTTATCTAAATTTTCCTATTTTTACTTGAGCCCCAAGGGCCCCGGGGCCTCTCAAAGAGAAATTTTCATTAAATTTTCTTTTTTTTATCTAAATTTTCCCATTTTTACTTGAGCCCCAAGGGCCCCGGGGCCTCTCAAAGAGAAATTTTCAATAAATTTTGTTTTTACTTGAGCCCCAAGGGCCCCGGGGCCTCTCAAAGAGAAATTTTCAATAAATTTTGTTTTTACTTGAGCCCCAAGGGCCCCGGGGCCTCTCAAAGAGAAATTTTCAATAAATTTTGTTTTTACTTGAGCCCCAAGGGCCCCGGGGCCTCTCAAAAAGAAATTTTCAATAAATTTTGTTTTTATTTGAGCCCTGAAGGCCCCGGGGCCTCTCAAAGAGAAATTTTCAATAAATTTTGTTTTTTTTAATCTAAATTTTCCCATTTTTACTTGAGCCTCAAGGGCCCCGGGGCCTCTCAAAGAGAAATTTTCAATAAATTTTGTTTTTTTTAATCTAAATTTTCCCATTTTTACTTGAGCCTCAAGGGCCCCGGGGCCTCTCAAAGAGAAATTTTCAATAAATTTTGTTTTTACTTGAGCCCCAAGGGCCCCGGGGCCTCTCAAAAAGAAATTTTCAATAAATTTTGTTTTTATTTGAGCCCTGAAGGCCCCGGGGCCTCTCAAAGAGAAATTTTCAATAAATTTTGTTTTTTTTTAATCTAAATTTTCCCATTTTTACTTGAGCCCTGAGGGCCCCGGGGCCTTTCAAAGGGAAATTTTCATTAAATTTTTTTTTTTTATATAAATATATGGGGGCCTATGCCGGCTCGGGGCCTGGGGCGGACCGCCCCCCTCGCCCCCCCCCCCTCGGTACGCCACTGATTTTGCAATTGCTCGCCGAAGACTCAAAGGTTTAAATTTCCCTCTCTGACTTTATTGCCTATACTTACAGTATGTGCAAATAGCCAATTATTTGCAGCAAATAGCCAATTATATGCACATACTGTATGTGCAAATAGCCACATTCTTAATTCAAATAAAGGAGGTGACCCGAGTTATCGGATAAGCTGGCCAAGTGGCTTGGCGCAAAATCCAACCAAGTGAAGTGAAGCGATACCGGCAGGAATTAAAGGCCTGAGGGCTGGCGTTGTTGGGGTTAGCAATTTGGATTTGCCGGCACAAAAAATCTGGTGTGTAGCACTTTTTGGACGGTTTTGTTCAAAAGCTTTTGTTGTGCCAGGTTCTTTAATATAAATCAAGAATATAAATGTTCATAAAATACAGTATTTTGCTATAAAAATTAAAAGCGTCTTTATTTTTTTTTAAATCCAATTGAAGTTTTCGGTGTCGGAAAAGCGAGATTGCCGGCACCCCAGCATGCCAATGGGTCACTACATTCCTTCTACTAAGGACTTGTACAGTGAGGGCCAAATGTATAATAAATACCACCCATGCATGTACACATGTGACTATTTCATGGTTTTTTTTTTAAATATGGAAAAATTTTAATGAAAATAATCAAAAAGTTAAAAAAAAATTTTATTTTAGTTGCAATTCATGTTCTTTCTCTAAATGTAAATTAATAAAATATCCACTATCATTAGCAGTAAGTAAATTTTGGTTTGATGTTTTACATCCCGATAAAAGTCATTGCATAGATTTGACAAAAATTTACTGCTAGTGATAATATTAAAAGAATGTAATTAAAATTGACCACAAGAGATAAAATCGTTTTATTTAGGGTTTCTTTAGATCAGTGTATATGAGCAATATACGTATGATTTTTTATTAAAATCCCAAAATGTTTTTATCTCCTGGGAGGTTAAAATAATATTTACATAAAATTAAGGACGCAAGGGATTAAAAGGGCGATATATATATATATATATATATATATATATTATCTATCCATGTATATATAACAAGTTATATACTGTATATCGAAAATAAAATTTTAGACACACACTCACTGTATTCTATTCTCTTATGTCGAAGAGAGTATAAATGGATCCCGGAAATGTAGGCTCTTCTTTTTCACACCAAAGTCATAACTTGCATTTTCTTTTACATTTAAAGAGCATTTGGACCATTTTTTCTATCATTCAGATGCATTTTTACAATAAGCATATTAAAATATACTCTATTTAATAACTGCGAGTCTTACATATAATTTAATAAAAATGAAGACATTTTTTCCAAGTTAGATACGCGACACATGTATTCTTGGTTTGGTAATTTTTCAAAGGTTTTTCAATAATAAGGACGACGAGGATTATTCTGAAAAATTAAATTTAAATTAAAATTTAGAAAGAAAAAAATATTTTTTTTTTTAAATGTGAAAGTGGATATTAGAATCGTTTGACACACTTATTTTTTGAACGCCTTTTTGTATAACTATGACTCAAATTCATAGGACTTTTGCTTTCAATTCGAGAATCTTTTTTATTTTTGATAGTTAAAGCTTTTATAGTTATTATTAAATAGATGTGACAAGCAAGGTGCACAACTTTTTCTTGCCGATGGGTAAGAGGAAGTTGTGCACCGTGCTTGTCACATCAGATTTTTTTGTGACGAGATGTTTAGTTTCTCATAGCACCATAGTTTCAAACTTGACCACTTGCATTTCATAAGTAAAAAGTAAAAAAGAGTCAATTGATTTAAAATTTCCATAGACTCTGTGTATTTTAAATGTTGACTGCTTGAAATAAACTATGGTTATTTTTCAAAATTTTAATCTCATATTTGGATATTTTATACACAAGAGAGAATCCTAAATAAATACAAAATTTCATAAGAATTGAAAATTATTTTTTTTAATGTGTAAAAAGTTCCAAAGGGGACCCCCTTTTGAATCGAAATTAACATGCAAATCCCCATAGGGATTTAACATTGCCATCTACACTCATTCCCATGATGTTACACACAATCATCAAAGCAAGTGTTTACATAAAAAGCATGATGTTACACTAAGTTTTTTGAATTTGATTTTTTAACATAGAATGTACAAAATATTATTAATTAAAAGTTGTACAGTATATTTTTAATAAATAATTAATACAAAATGTGGTCTATAATTAAAAACCCCCATAATGACATTGAACCTGCTTGCCGCAGGTTTAATAGTTCAATATTCTTGTCTAGTTTCGTAACAACAATTTAATAGTTCAATTTATCCGTTAAGCTATGTAGATAGATTTTATAAAGAAAAAACGATTCTTGAATTGAGACCAATGATTACCTTTTATAATTAATATTGTCATAAGTTAGTCAATTAATATGAGACAGTATATTTAGGTGTACTTACAAGGGGATTAGGCCTGAACCTATAAGCCAACATCATACGCTTTCGATAAGCATCGTATTCATCATCCCCTTTAGAAACATCATCAGGACGATCCATGCCAAGTCCTTGATTTTCTACTCGAGTTGTTGCCCTGTAAGTATAAACAAATAATTAGATAAGAAGTGAGAAGTAGAGATATAACCAATTAATTTAAAGGATTAAAAATCTGGTATGACTGGTCGCACAGCAGACAACTTTCTCTTACCTTCGGTAATCGAAAGTTGTGTTCTGTGCTTGACACACCAGATTTTTTGTGTCGACATATATTTAGTTTCCGCCGATATATTAAAATTCAAGATGTAAAATTTATAAACAGGGGAAAATATTTATATTTTGTTACCATGGCAACCATTTCTCCTATCTTTCCTATGAAATACAAGAGTAAAGTGTTCTTCAGAAGATTTCAATGGAAAAATGAGAATATACATTTTAAAGAGCATCTAAAAAAGAATTGATTTTTGAATTTTAATTAAATCGTTGGAGCGAATTTTGAGAAAATCGAAAAAAACTGAAAAAGTGCATCAGTATGTATATCCATCAAAATCTCGACATCGCATTTTTGACATGAATCCAATACTTTCTCTCTCTATATATTAACATATATAGAGGTAAGAGAAAGTAAAAATGTATACACTATTTTATTTAATTAGTCATGCATCAAATCAACTTTTATATTCTATAAAGATATTTTTCTACACTCTGTTGTTTTATTCACTATTCATTTTATATTATATGTTCGGTGAAATTTCAAATTGTTATACTTACTTATTAACAGGATCTAGGATGCCTAGACCTTCCGATCCTAAGCCCTGACCCTCAGACCATCCTAACTTTTGAAGCATTTGAAATCCTACATTATCTTGTTTTAGTTTGTATTCTTTATAGTCAGATAAATCAGGTTCACGACCCTCCTTAAGAGCATTGTACTGTAAATAAAAATATTTATTTCATATTAAAACATTTTTTATTTGGTCTGTTCGATTATAGCTCCCTAGGCGTCCGGCGCATGCGTAGTGAGGGAGATCACATGCGCAGTAACGAAAAGCAATACGCTTTTCCTTAAATGCGCATGCGCCGGACGCCTTCGGGCGCCCAGGGAGCTATAATCGAACAGACCTTAAGTGTTATATTTAGAGAATTTAAGTTATGAATTTATTTAAAAATTTTATTTATATGTTTTTAAATAGCTATTCATGAGATTGTAAATTAAAATACTAATTCATAAAATTTAATTAATTTGATGAGATAATATTCCTTTTCATACCTTTTCTAAAAACCTTTCAAGTTCATCAGGTGGTAAGAAATCTCCAATGTGATGTTTGCCTTCGGCCTTTTTTGTTAATTCATCAGCCCAGAGTTGGGTTGCCTCCATTTCTTGAGAACGAAGTCGATGCTCCCAAGTGCCACCTTCTGTATCTTCATCGCTATCGTATTCGTATTTAAATTTCCCTGCTCTCGTTAACCTTTCCAATTCTTGCCTTTTTCGCAACATATCTTGATATAATAAATTAATCTAAAAGAAAAAAAAAGAAATTGATAGAAGAATATTTAAATAAGTGACAATTTAAAAAAATAATTAAAATCGAGTCAATGGTCAAGTGGACGAGTTCCTGTAAGACTAAATGGACTGCTAAAGATATTATTTAAATAATTCTTCTCCTGGTCGCTCCCCTTTTTACTGTTAAATAAATAGCAATTACTTTGAAATGATCTTCAGCTTTTTTCCAATCTTCTTCTGAAAGATTAGTAGATCCAAATGCTTGAATAGCGTATTGAATAAGTGCTGGATCTGTACGACTGACGTTTATTAACGCATTGGAGCTTGTTGAGGATTTATTATTCATTGATGAATTGGATTGATCTGATTCGGGAGCCCATCGACTTTTACGTTTTCTTCGTCGTTCTCTTTTTGATTGATCTTCGTTTCCATCTTCATCCACTTTATTTGGATCTAAATAGAAAAAATAAATTAAAAGATATATATATATATATATATATAATATTCATTAATATATAAAACAAAATTTAAATAAAAAATTAGAAATACAGTAAACTCCCTCTTAACCGGCCTGGCCGGGACCGAACCCATTTGACCGGTTAATTTGAGGTTTCGGTGGAAAATTGATTTTCATTCATTTTCATCACACGTTCTCGTTTTTCTAACTCTCTGATTTTTGATCTAAAGCCAGGTAGTAGAAAAATAGACTGGGAAGCAAGCGAGTAAACAAACTCGGGAACTCCTTCCCTCTCCCTCTTCACCATATTGCACAATGTTGCACCACACAGTTTAATTAAAATATAAAGAAAGTCATTCATTTATATATAATATATGTAATAATAAAAATAATATATGATAAATATATGTAATTTATGATCCGAGGCAGGATAAGAGGAGTTTTACTGTATATATATTTTACAAACTCTTCACTAAGAATTTTTATTTTATTTGAGGTTTTCTAAAGAGTTCATATTTCCAAAATCGCTTAATCAGTATAAGACGTCCGACGCATGTTCGAAGATATATACAGTAGATAGATAAAAGAAATTCGCATGTGTTTCATTTATAAATATTGATATATATCTCACCTCCAAGAGGCGTACGATATCACATTCTTGTTATAATTTTGTTATAATATTTTGTAAATAATCTAATAATAATTAATAGGTTGTCCCGACAAGTACATGAAATAAACCCGTACTGTACAGCCTATGCGCATTAAGAAATTTAAATATGCACAGTGAATAATCTTCCTTATTGCATACTGAGCATATTTTATGATGTTCCGGATTATTTTATGTAAAACATCTATACATTTGTCTAATCAGAACATATTCCCAAGTGGAAGCTGTAGAAATTTCATTTACGAAATATTTTGCGTAGACATTTTTTAAAAGAAGGTCTAAATTTGTTTTTTCCTTCTAAACATTTTTTGTCTCTGCGCCTATTAAATCCCGAAAAATTGTTTTATTAACAAATTTAAAAGTAATTCATTTTTTAAAATTTTTTATAAAATGAAATCAGCTAAGGACCATCTTTTAATCATATTATCAAAGATATCAGTCTTGGAAAGAAGGTCGATCTAAACATCAGTAATATAAAATTTCTCCCCTATATTTTTGAAAATTAATTAGATATTGGAAAAAAATTATAGTAAATTAGAATAAAAATAATATAAAAAGTTAATAATGATTAATATTAATTCACCTTTTTCTTTCTGTGATTCAAGAGCACCTGATAAATTTTTAATTTCATCATAATTTATTTCTCTCGTATTAAAATTTTGCATAAGTTGAGAATGTCCGTTTTCGCCGAGTTGTGATATAAAATTTTTCGAATTTTCTGTTGTATTCTGATTGAAAAACTCCATACGAAGTTTCTCAACTTGATCACGATATTCCATATATGCGGGGCAGGTTTTATCATAAAGGAACCTGAAAAAATCAATTAGCAGGTATATATGCACTCTTTTCAAAATTGAAAATTAAAAAAACATCAATTATTAGGTAAATCTTTCAATTAAAAAAATATGAGATGTAATTTCTTAATCCTTAAATAAGTGAATGTGAGTTGCTTTCAGCTCAGGATAGTTTAGCTACTTAATTGCTTAATCCCCACGGCCAATCGCCCATCCCTATGAGGAATAAAAGTATAAATTGTCTCATTGGAAGACACTTATAGAAGGCATCAATTGTTTGTGCAGAAAAGTTAAAGTGAATAATTAGATAAATTATTTTTATTTGTTTAAAAAAAAGGCTAGCTTAATCTCTTATTAAAACATTGATTATTTTTATATATAATGACCTACGTATCCAGCTAAAAACGTCAAAAGATCTTGCAACAAACCTAATATTCACAAGAGACCAAATATCGTTAAATTTATTTATTAAAAACAATGGAATAAGAGGATTAGTTATTAATCAAAACATCAAGAAGTAATATTAAGGTGTTTTTTGATGTTTTAATCGAAATAATTAAGCTATTAGGATGTGAAAAAATAAAGTGTCTATTGTATCCAAACAATAAGAGGTGAAAAGAAGCAGGCAGTGAGGTAGGCAGTGCAGTCTTCACGAAATGAAAACTCTGTTTAGGAAACAGTTTCGGTTTTAATGAAATATAACCATCATCAGTCCATTTATCAAGCTGAAAGCATTGTACAGTTAGAAAAATAAAAATTATTTAAATATTTACAAACTCATATTTATTTATTGAAAGGCGATAATCCAACCTACCCAAGCGAATCGCTCTAGTTCACACTCTATGTACCAGTTATATATTGTTTGCAAATATTTAAATAATTTTTATTTTTATTTTTATTTTTCTAACTATACAATGCTTTCAGCTCGATAAATGGACTGGTGGTGGTGGAACGGATTCATGGATAAAATTAAATGTTGTTGTTATCAAGTGATGGTCATTTTGAATACTATTAAGTAAGGTCTTGCACTCGAGGCTTTATCTGCATTTCTCCCTCGATTTGTTGTCGAAATTTGACAATGAGAGGTTGTTTCGAAGATGAAGTGCTCCAAAATTATAATAATAAAGTTTTCCAAATGTTAGAAACAAATAGAAAATGTTATGCTATTGCCTGTATTCACACATCAATAAACGTAGTAATAAAGAATTAATGAAATTATCATTAAAAAAAAGAAAAAAAGCGAGCGCACCAGAGAGAAGGGTCGTCTCTGCCTTTGGAGCGGACGATGTCCTCGATGTCATCTCCACACTGGGCTACCATCCTGGCAAGATGAGTCCTGGCCTCGTTTGGTGACGCAGCACTGCCTGTGGGTGTACACACTGGCAAATTCGTATGAGTTCCGCAGCTTCTCCACGCCATATAAATGTTATTATTGTATGTATATATATATTCCCCCTTTCTTCATTTATCATTTTTTTAAATTTATATTTGAATTTGCTGGATATTCAAATGAATTCTTGGCATGGGGTGCGATGGTTACCTGGCGGCGGTTGCCTCGAAGCGCTGGCTGCTGTTGGCTGGATTGGCGGCGGCGGCACTGACCGAAGAAGAGCTGGCGGAGGAATCGTTCTCAGCATCGGAGGCGGAGGATGTGACATTTGGTTCGGAGGTGGAACATTAATTGAGGATAATGGAGGAATATTCATACTCATGGATGAAGATAGAGGAGCTGTAGGTGCCGACGGGTTTGCTAAATTAGGAGGGGGGATTGAATTTAATTGTTGTAAATTAGGGGGTGGTGGGATGGTGTTCAATTGAAGTGGAGATGGTGGTGGAATTAGATGGGGTTGTAATGGAGATGGAGGTGGAATTAAATGTGGCTGCATTGGTCGAGGAGGAGGTATGGAATGTGGTGCTAGAGGTGATGGAGGGGGTATTGAATGAAGTGTTGGTGGAGGTGTGAACGGATTAAATGTATGTTGGGAAAGAGAAGATGAATTGAGAAATGATGATTGTTGGTCTACCGTTGAAGAGGGTGAAGACGAAGGTGGTGGGCATGGAGTCGCTAATAAAGGAGGAGGATCAGCCAATGCTTTGCTAGGAGAATATGGTGATGAAGGTCTATGCATTTTATCGGGTGGTGGTGATGAAGAGGGAGAAGAATTCCAACGACTTCCGCCTAATGTTGGTGGACGCTTGTCTGAAGAATAAAACCATGAAGTATTTCCAAATTCCTTACAGCTCGTTGAAACGTCATTCCGCAAATGGTTGTCGAGATTCTCTTCCTCTGAAGTGTCTTCTTCTCTTTTTATATCTGAATAACAAAGATAATCAATAGATATAAAAAAATTGTAGTAAATTACATATTTTTCCTTGTTAAATAGAATAAATAAATTTACCTGATTCAATTTGCCAAGATTTCTCGCCTTCATATATATCATTATAATTTAGTTCAAAATTTTTGTCTGAAGAAATTAATCATTATTATTATTATAAATTATGTTACTGGTATATAGAAATTACAAAAAAAATTATTACCTTTATTTGAGCCAGAATATTTTCTAAATTGATCAAGGAAACTTCCGTCATTTGAAAAAATATTTAAATTATTGGATGATGGCTTTGATTCTTTTGAAGAGAGATCTTTACTCCACTTGGAATGGTCTTGTCTAAAAGAAGAAAAAAATATATATATAGAAAATTGCAAATGTTTAAATATATCCATAACTACTGATATATTGGCAGTGATGGAATAAAAGATGGATGGGACATCAAGGGGATGAGAGATGTTTATAATTTTAGAAAAGATCCAAAGAAACAAAAACATAAGACAAGGTGAAAGAAGAATTAATTAATAACTTACGATTTCCAAAATGTTTTCCTTTGTACCGATTTATTTTGATTATTAATATTTGGCGATGGTTTGTTTGTAGTTTTAGATGCATTTTGAAGTTTTTTCAGAGCTTCTTCTGTTTCTTTTTTTTTTCTTTCTTCTAATTTTGCTTGAATTTCTCTCTTTTTTTGCTCTATTAATTGTTCTTGTTTGGACATTTGTACAAATCGCTCATTTCTTGATGTTTTTGATACAAATAAATCTGAACCCTTTATGCCTCGATAAGCCATTTTTTTAGTTTAAATTTAAAAAAATAATAAATTAATTAAAATGGTTAAAACAACGAGTTTAAATAAAATTTGAAATATACATATATATACAAATAATCCTATTAAAATTGATATAAGTATTTACACAGATATTAAATAATATCAAATCAAGAATTTGTATAAAAATTTATTAAATTAAAAAATGATCCATATAAGTGAATCAAAATGATAAAACTACATATGAATTATTATATGTACAAGCTAGTATATTATTTAGAATATTTGAAAAAATATAAAATATATAGTAATTTTGTCCTCATAATCTTAGAAGATAAAATTTCGCAAATATATATCATATTAAATAGTTAAAATTTTTAAATAAATAAAATTAGCATTCTTACTTTAAATTAATTTGGTTAATAAAAAAAGGCTTATCGCTTATTAATTTAAAGACATCTCAAGACATCTGTGCATCTGTTCAAATTAAAATGTGTTGGCATATATTCTTTTAAGCACATTTTTATGTAAAATGAAGAAATCATTCGATGAAAAGGCACTAGTGTAAATAAAAAAACTAATATTTGATTTTTTTAAGAAATGGATGATAATAAAAATTTGAAATTATCATTAAAAACAATCTCTGTGCCATTCAGGGATAAATCAAGGGAGGAAATCGGAAGTGAACTTAGCTATAATGATGCAAGTTGTGAGCCGGCAGCCTGGCGTCATTATGACGTCAGCGAGGCCCAAATTCAAAAGGAATTTTCTATTTAAATTAAAGTTAAAATATAATTAAATGAATTTGAATTTTACTAATTTATCAGATGGAGAATATCAAATTTTTAGCAATTTTAATAATTAATTTATTTATTTTTGAAAAATTTGTTTTTAATCTTTAAATAGCTTTAATTGCGGGAAAATACAAAATTTTATTGTAGTAGATTATATTTTATATACGGTATATATACAGTATTTTGGTTTTATGCTTTTGTTTTATTATAAAGGTATTGTTAAGGTATTATAAATCAAGTGTCTGTAACAATAAAAAAGAAATTTTTTTATTATTCTCTTTATTCGTCAAGTGTGGTTTTGCCACTTCTCTGGCGTTACTCTCCTGGCAACTTTTTAATTATTAAAAAACATATAACCAAGTATTTATTAATTTAAATAAGCGAAAAATGTAAGTACCGCCGGGAGTCGCACCACGGATCTGTCGATTTACGCTCAACATGCCCTACTACTGGACTACAGTACCGCACTCGCTTATTTAAATTATGATAGATCGCTAATTTCAGTCTACTAGAGAAACGCCGCTCAAATCAAGCATTCAGATTTCTCCGTTACTGAGGCGCGATCTAAATGGACGTTTTGAGATATTCTCTCAATTATGCAATTAATAAATAAAGAATTATATATATCATGTGCTGGTCCATGAAGTAATTATGAAAAACATATAACCAAGTATTTATTAATTTAAATAGACTGAAATCAGCGATCTATCATATTTAAATAAGCGAGTGCGGTACTGTGATCCAGTAGTAGGGCATGTTGAGCGTAAATCGACAGATCCGTGGTGCGACTCCCGGCGGTACCTACATTTTTCGCTTATTTAAATTAATAAATTCTTGGTTATATGTTTTTCATAATTACTTCATGGACCAACACATGATATATACCTATTATTCTTTTTTTATTTATTTAATTTTTTTTTTATTTTATTTATGGTCATATTCGGCAGCGATTGCCATTTAGACCCCGTCTCTATTTATTTCACTGGAATGGTAGCCAATCCCCTCTGTCAACTTTACGTCTGTGGAAATTCATACGGTTAGGGGTAGCGACAAAATTTTGTAAAAAAAAACTCAATTTTTAATCATAAATCTATGCAGGGCCGCAGACAGACTTGACGGGCCATTTTCATAAATTCATAAATCAACTATCTTTTAAATGCTCTTTAAAAAAGTATATTTCGTGAAAATTGTTTAAAGTACACTTTACTAATATACTTTTTCAGTTTTTTTCGATTTTCACAAAATTGACTTTAACGATTTTGATTAAAAATCATAAATCAACTATCTCCTATATACCCTTTAAAAAGTATATTAATAAGTTTTTTCCAAAAACCTGTTTGAAGTACACTTTAATGAAATACAAGTGGTCAAGTTAGGAACTAAGGTGCTATGGGAAACTATATATATATGTCGACAAAAAAAAAATCTGGTGTGACAGCACAGTACACAACTTTTGATCGCCGAAGGTAAGAAAAAAAAAGAGAATGAATGAATCAAGTTGCACCAAAAAGAAGATTTAAGACATTAGCCAAAAAAATAATAGATTTCATTTATTAATTAACATATATATTTATTATTAAACAATTGCATTTTTTTTTATTTGACATATTGAAATGAATATTTAAATTAAAAGAATTTTTAACATCTATATATATATATATATATCATTTAAGATCTTGGCAAACAGAAAGTAATCTGCCCGCGCTGCTCCATATGCCAAACAGAACACGGGCTATTGTAGATCCAGTAGTTGGCGTGCGTTTCAGCGAGTCTAGACCAGCAATGTTCAATCGGGCTAATAAAATCTCACGGGTGGGAAAAATTTATAGAAAGAGTAAATTTCAATTTAATCAGTGCCGGATTTCCCATTAGGCAAAGTAGGCGATCGCCTATGGGCCCCACGCCTTTTAGGGGCCCCGCTTAGATTTATTTTTTTTTAACTCTTGGATTAGAGGATGCGAACTCGCGAGCCCTGGTAAAAGTGGCAAACATCGCAGAGGAGTATATCGACCCTCCCAGTAGAAAAGTGTCTAACTCCACTTTTTCGAAAATCATTTTTTTGTATTATCTGTTGAAAAATATCATTCTCCTTATGCCCTGAACTGGGAAGAGCGTTATTCAAATTTTTCAGTTGCCTCACGAAAAGTAATAACATTGGCTCTAATAATGACAATGAAATGTTTTTTGGCTCTCTTGAAAAATAAACAAAAATGGAGTTAGGCACTTTACTAATTATAACGTCGATATATAATTTTTTTTCGTGGGGAGGGGGAGGAACTCATTTTTGAAGATTTATCCCTCCCCCTTATATTTTAAAATGATATAATGTTATATTCAATGGGAAATGCTTTATGAAAATTTTTAAAATGTATATAAATTTTGATTTTTCCACGAGCACCGTGGGGACATTTTGAACATTTCTGGGAGTGGGGGGGGGGGGAGAGGCACTGGCCCCTCGGTCCCTCCCTTATACGCCCCTGATATATTTATATATTAAATGAAGATATTAAAAATTAAAATAAAATAAAAAAAAATTTATTAAAATTAATTATTGAATAAAGGATTGAAGAGGAAAGCAGCCAGGCAGGAGCCTCTATTAAATTAAACTCCTTTTACGCAAAACGAAACGTTTTCAGTTGCATTAGTGTTTTTTTTTAGTAAATAGAGTTGTCAATAGTCTGTTCATAAGCTTATTAATTTGACAATAGCCTATGTGTATAAATAACAATGTAAATAATTACATGGTATGATGAGAGTCTTTACGAAGAGACATTTTTCGAAATTCTCTCATTTATTTATACATATAGGCTATTGTAAAATTAATAAGCTTATGAACAGACTATTAACAACACTATTTACTAAAAAACTCCAAAGCAACTGAAGATGGCATGATTAAATCGGCCTAAACGTTTTGCGTAAATTTAATAGAGGCTCCCTGCCTGGCTGCTTTCCTCTTCAATCCTTTATTCAATTCTTCACAGCCACTTTCTACATTAAAAAAATTAATTATTAGCTGACAAGGCCCCGAGATGTCGTCTGCTAAGGGCCTCCATCTTATTTAATCCGGCACTGAAATTAATAAATTATAGTTGGAAGGTGATAGGTCTTTTCAGCCCAAATAAAATATATAAATAATTTATATATTTATTTTATTAAAAATCTATTAGATCTCAGACCGTCAGGTTTCGGAACTGACAACATTAAATGAAGAACATTTTTATGGAGGAGATACAATTAATTCTGGATAACAATTTCTTTGAATTTCAAGGTTCCTTCTATGAGCAAATATCAGGACTACCGGCGGGTTCGAAAATATCGCCTATTTATTAGATTTGGTTCTTGATGATATATACGAAAACATTATAACTAAACAAAATTACAAAATATACTATCAATATGTAGATGACTCGATTTGCATACTAAAAGAAAACAACACAATAAATTTCTTGGCATCTCTAAACAAATATCATCCAAACATTGTCTTCACAATTGAAAAAG
The DNA here is from genome assembly GCA_023213315.1 of Euborellia annulipes. NCBI lineage: Eukaryota > Metazoa > Arthropoda > Insecta > Dermaptera > Anisolabididae > Euborellia > Euborellia annulipes. Next base: position 161,115 of record JAKCPI010005160.1, on the reverse strand, counting down.
AATCCAATAATGAAATTAATTTTCTTGACATTCTAATAAAGAGTTGGAGGCAGTATAAAAACAGATCTATTTATAAAACCATCTAAAAGTAATAGGATGATAAATTTTAAATCAGAACAACCGATAAATCAAAAACTAATGAGATATTCAGAATTAAAAATATATGTCATTCAGACTATATAAACAAAAATTTAGAAAATCTTATAAAAATATGTCAAAAAAAAGGCTATCCAAAACATCTAAACTTAAAACAAATACGCAATTTTGATATCAAATTAGAAAGAAAGCAATCGCAGAAAAACACACCACCATCACTAATCCTCCCGTCGTGTTTTATGGCTCCATCACCTATATTCCAGAATTAACAGAAAGGATTAGTAAAGAATTAAAAAAAGAACAAATAAAATTTGGCATTAAATCTGAGAAGGCACTGCGCCCGCTATTTTCTAACAAAAGCAAAATTAAAACCTTTGAACAAAAACAACTTGTTTATAAAATTGAATGCAAAAAATGACAAGAAAACAAAAATCCTGAAACGACCTTTAAAAGTTCGTCTTAAAGAACATTTTAACACATTTTAAAAACAAACAGCCGAAATCGGCGTTGTCAATTAATTGTCTGGATCTAAATCACGAGATGGATTACGAAAATACGAAGATAATATGTTATGAAAAAATAGAAGAAAAAGAAAATTCAAGGAGGCAGCACATGTGCAAATATTAAGAAACTCTTCCATAAATTTTAAAAGCTCCACCGAAAATCTTAGTGAAAATTATACTGGCATCATCAGTAGACTATACAATTTATGAAATAGATAAGAGTTATTATATTGATGTATACAAACTACATTGTCCTAAAATGTATTCAGAAATGTGTTTTTGTGTAAATTTAAATTTATTTTTATTTATATAAGTGTAAATTGATAAGACCGCTAGATGTCAGGTTAATCCCCTCAGCTACTCTTTTATGAAATATTTATTTAAATATAAAATTTGAACTTGTTCATTATATGAATGACGAGCAAAGTGATGTTTGTATGCATGGCATTTTTTATTAATGTGACTCTCAGATTTTTCAATATAATGGATCTAAATGCGAATATAATACTCAACTTATAGGTAAATATATAATTTATAATTCTAAATTAAAATCAATTACTTAATTTTTAGAATGATGAAGGAAGAGAGGATGTCAGCCAAGAAAGGAGCCTCTATCGAATAAAAATCTCCAATTAGAAGACGTTTCGGGTTTAATTAGATAAATCCATCATCAGTTCTTTAGAGCTGAAATGAGCATAAATAATAATTGTAATACAACATAAAATATTTTTTAAATTATAAAAAACATCAGATCTTACATTATTGGCAATCTCAAGGTGCACACCATTGAGATGCAGATAGAGTTGTTATATATAAACATATACAAAATTATATAAAAATACAAAATTTGCATATCAGTTGTCAGAACGTCCAAACGTCTTCTAATTGGAGATTTTTATTCGATAGAGGCTCCTTTTTTGGCTGACATCCTCTCTTCCTTCATCATTCTAATCGCTGAACAGCCACTTCTATTATCAACTACTTAATTTTTAATTTATTATATTCTGCCATTTAGATCCAGTCCTCACTGAGGAAGGCTTACAGCAGAGCAGCCGAAACCTGACGGTCTGAGATCTTTAATAAAATAAATATATAAATTATTTATATATTTTATTTGGGCTGAAAAGACCTATCACCTTCCAACTACTATTTGCACAGTCCTGGTGAGTTACATGTTAATAAATTATATCTATCATATATAGAGGAAGAGACGTGGCTTATCGGATAAGCTGGGGCTTAGTAATTCGAGGTAAGATTGAACTTGCCTTGGAGCAAAAATCCAACCAAGCTGAGTCTCTCTATTGGAGCAATGGGAATATAATCCTCTCCAGTTTCAGGCACCAAGGGCCTGAGGGATGGGCATGAACCATTCCTAGATTGATCCTCTCCTGGGCTCTTGTACCAGGAATAGATCTTTAAGGTCGCAGTGTAGAGAAGCCCCACAACATCAAATCAATCAATCATATATAGGTCTATGGGAAATGTTTGAAAACTTATAATTAATATTTTTAATTACAATAATAATAATAGTTGTAACTTTCCTGAAAATGTTAGGTTTATAAAATTACAACTCAAATATTTAAAAATTAAGACTTTAAAAGCCATGAGTATTATTAGATTTTTATTATTATGGGAGTTTGTTATTAATTATTTATTAAAAATATAAATACTGTACAACATTTCGACTGCTTATTCTGCATTTCACTTGAGTCGGAGCAAGTGCCCAATACTTGAAAACGACTGCAGAATAAGTAGACGAAACGTTGTACAGTATTTATATTTTTAATAAATAATTAATAATAAAACGTGGTCTATAATTAAAAACTCCCATAATAATAATAATAATACAAACCACAAAAGCTTTAAAAAACATATTAGATTTTTTTTATATATAAAAAATAAGGCTCAATACACACGGAGCAACTCAAAAGAAAAAAAAAACTCATTGCATACGCAAATCGCCAACTAGTTTGTGTTGAGTTTGGTTATATGTATTTGAATGCGACACTGCATTAAGTAAAAAATATTTCTTAATTGAATATTTTAAAAACTATATATTATTAATTTAAAAAAATTCGAAATCCATTTGACTTGACTTTACATATATTTCGTGCAATTTTTAATAAAACATATAAGTTATCTCAATATTATTTTTATGTATTAGGCCTATTATTACTCAAATAAACCCTTATATTGCCAAAAATGTCTTTATTAAGTAATCAAACAAACAGCTGAGTGGGTTAGAGTCAAATGAATTCGATTGAAACTTGAATTTGCTCCGTGTGCAGAGCTGCATGCAATGTCAGTTTGCAACTCGACTGGTTGGCTGACGACTTGCGTCTGCAATAAGTTTTTTTTTTTTTTTTTTTTTTTTTGAGTTGCTCCGTGTGTATTGGTCCTAAGTATCTTTCTAAAACCCAAATGGGTCACAAAATAAGAACTCTGCCCCAAGGGGCCATAGGTTTGGACAGGCCTGGTCTAGACTACAAATAACGTCTCCATCTGTGTCAATATTTCACAGATATCTATTTTACAAAATTACGAGCAGGTATACGAGCGAAGTGGCTTATTGATTTGATCCTCTCCTGGGGCGTTGCACCCCGAGAGTGATATGGGATGCACAAACCTTTAAGGTAGGGGTAGTCAACCTGGTCTCTACCCCCCACTGGTGCGCGTTTCACCTTTCTTGGTGGGCGGTAGGAATTTTGTCCGAAAAAGAAGCTACTTTCTTTTTTATTAAATTAAATGACTTTTTTAAAACATTGAAATAGAATTTTTTTGAAGATTTGTTTAAAAAATTTATCAGACTTCATACTTCTGTGTGATTTCCCAATTAAGCGAACAACAAGAAACAAGGCAGTATATTAGTTATAGGGATTCAAAGCTGACCAGAATTTTACAAAATTCCTTGGGTGGCAATTCATTAACAGCCATTATCTGTGCCATAACTCCAGCTTCTGTCGATGAAACAGTTAGTACTCTCGGATTTGCTTTAAGAGCAAAAAATATTAAGATTACACCATCAATTAATGAAATTGTATCCGAGCAGGCACTTTTAAAGAAATTCCAACAAGAAATTGAAAGTCTTCAAACAAAACTTAATGAAAAAGATCAAGTGAATTCTTATTTAATTGAACGTTTTAATTTGTTGAAAAATAAATTATTGGGTGCTTCTACAACAAAGTCAAATTTTAATAGAAGAATGGCATAAATCTCATACATCGGCGACATCAGACTCCCCAAGAATCCTCAATACTACATTTCTGACATTAAAGGAATCATCCATATTGTCAGATTCTACATTCTTAAACCCAATTGAACAAACATTTGATTCCAAGTGAAACTTTTTTCGAATCGAAGGCGTTGAACTGAAAATTATTCATTTAAGGGTATTAAAATCGCGTTTTTTTGAAAAATTAAATCTCACAATTATTTTTTTTTATAATTTCATTTTAAATTTTATTAAAATCGAGAGAAAAATAAATTTTAGGGGGGAGCAGCGGCGTAACCAGCCTTTGAGGGCGGGGGGGGCGAAGCTCAACTAGGGCGCCGATTTTCCAGGGGGCTCCGCTCCTGGACCCCCTTGCTCGCCTTCGGCGAGCAATTGCCGCCTTCGGCGGGCAAATTTCTTGCATCTAGTTTTCTCAGCGAATTTGTTTACATGTTTTTTAATGACACCTGTATGATTTTGTTTTGATTTTTCTTTGCTTTTACGAAAAATGTCGTTTTCTTCTTTGATTATTTCAAAAACTATTCAGTTTTCGGGAAAATATCAAAGAATAAAAACTTTTTAAAATAGAGTATTTTATTTCGACGGGCATGCAAATGCGATTTTATTTAAAAATTGCTAGACATTCGTTCATTCATTCAGTAAATCTCGGGCGGGAATGGGCGGGTTTGAAAAAATTCCGGGCGGGCTCGGGCGGGCCTGAAGAATCGTAAAAGCCCTTTCATTTTGAGAAAATCGAAAAAAACTGAAAAACTACATCAGTAAAATACTAGTACTTTTTGGCCGATTTTGATTAAAAGCTTATTTTCACGGTCCCGGGGGTGTTTAACTTAAATATAATATTTCAGTCTCATAGCTCAAATCCTTCATGCTTAAAAAAGTTTTGAATTCCAAAAAATTAAATATTAAAGCTTATACGAATCCTGAGTAAATCTCCACAGCCTTAAAACATCAAATTAAGGCTTATATATTGCAAAATAAAAAAAATTTTAATTATAAAGCCTCTATATACGTTATTTATTATTTTTGGAATTAAATTCATTTAAAATAGTAGAATTCAAGTTGTAATATAATTTTAAAAGAAAACAATCAATTTTTTAAGACAATCGATGAAAAGAATATGATAAAATCACATACGCTGGGCTATATTTTAGAGGCTGTAGGGCGCCTATGCCGGTTTCGGGGGGCGCCAAGGGCTCGATGCGCCTGGGGCGGGGGGGGGGGGCTCGAGCCCCCCCTCGCCCCCCCCTGGTTACGCCACTGGGGGGAGGTCCCCTGGTGGGTCCGATAGAACATTCTGAGGTCTGAAATACCATTTTTTAATTATTTACACCATAGAAAAGCGTCATTTTAAATTTTATTAAAATCGAGAGAAAAATAAATTTAAGGAGGGGGGAGTTCCCCTACCCCTAATTTGATATAACGATATCCTAAAACCACCCCTGGATAATTTTCTACCCATTAAAAAAAACACCATGAAAATCGGACCAGTAGTTTCGGATCTATGCAAAGAAACCGGGTCGAGTCGTTGGTGACGTCACGACTTATGACGTCTCGGCTTGTGACGTCACCTGACTCACGGCTTGTGACGTCACGGCTTGACGTCACGACATGTAACGCGACATGCTGATAGAAGAGAAAAAATTTGTGTCGATAAAAATAAAGTTTCACTTTAAAAAGATGACAATATGAAATTAATGATAGAACCAACATAAAGTGCTTGGTAAGTAATTATTATTATATGCTCTTTCTGTAATTTTTCCTTTGATGTTCGAAAAACAAACATGAAGTTCTCTAGGGAGAAATTAGTCTCAAAGTCCCCTGTCCTACGAGTATAAGAATCCTGCTATCATCTTTCAATAGTTAGAGTGCAAGTCATTTATTTATAAGATTCCTGATATCATCAAGGTTGTTTTATCTTTTAAGTTCTTTGATTTTAAATAAGATGGCCAAATGGAGAATTGTCCGAGGCTATTTAATTTAAATAAAAAAAAAAAAAAAAAAAAAAAAACTTTCTGTAATCCTGCTGTATAAATTTTTTAAACATAAATGGGCGGTCGGTAAAAATGGATGACTATCCCTACTTTAAGGTAACAGTGCAGAGAAACTCCACAACTTATGAATCAAGTATTACGTATTACAACAAAGTAGGAACCGACCGAATATTCGGTTTCGGCCAGTTTCGGCCAAAAATCATGGTTTCGGCCGTAGTTTCGGTTTCGGCCAAAAAGTAGCCGAAACCTGAGTCTGAAAAGATGGGATGAGACTCGCATGCAAAAAAAAAAAAAAAGGTCAAATGATTTGAATTTGAGGGAGAAAAAAAATTTTCACGGGAGGGAAAAAAAGTTCAAAAAAAAAAAAAAGCTAAAATGAAAAAATTTTGTATAGGAAATACAAGTTTCGGTTTCGGCCGAAACTAAGGTTGAGGCCGAATACTCGGTTTCGGTTGAAAATCTTGTTTCGGTCGGACCCTATAACAAAGGTAATACTTGCGAAGAAGGTAGGACCATAACATTCGTTTCCCTTAGTTTTCGTTTTTTAACACAATTTACATTATTTATACGATGGTAGAGTTTACCTATTAAAGCATCACTTCTGTTTGCTTTATCAATATTCTCCTCTAGTTCCTTATTATATAAAGAATATGACTTATTATTTGCAAATGTCTTTTGTATCTGTTTTGATTTATTGGGAAATAAAGAGGTATCAAATATTAGGGATTTTAATTTACCCTCATATTGAGAGTTCCTTTTCTTAGTACTATTAAGGGATTTAATGACAGTTTCATTGTCCTTTTCTTCATCACTAGAACACAAATCAATAATAATGGGATTTGATGTTGATTGTTTATTTAAATATTTGTTTTGTCTTCTTTTTGTGTGGTTTGAAATTTCCTCTTCTGTTAATTTCTTCACAACCACTCGTAATTCTTTACACTGTCTTAACAACTTATTCATTTTATATCTACTAGCTGAAAATTATAATAGTTTATTAGATTAAAATTATAATAAAAAATAAGTAAAAAATATTTACCTCTGGTGGAATTGTATAATCGACTTTGTTTTATATATGCCTTTCGTTTAAATTTGTAAATATGAGTCCAAGACTGTCTTTTCTTTTTATAAGTAATTGGAAGTGGGTGAATTAAAAAATTTTTCGTTTGTGGATATTTCGTTCCACAATACCTTTCGATTCGATCTAATTGTAAAGTCTTTGGAGGTTCTGTTATTTTAGCTCTTTTCTTAAGACTTAAACCAAGTGGGGACGAAAAAGGAATTGTTGTGCATTTTGAAAATTGACTCAAGTCAGAATGTTTTCTTTTACAAATATTGGAATTTAATTCCGTGGTCTTTCTTTTAATCGGAGACGCCTCTCTGGGTTTGGATGTGGCTTGTAATCTGAAATAGCCAAAGAATTGTTCTTTTTCCTTATCTAATTTCTCTTCATTAGATTCTTTATCATCTTCACTTGTAAGGTCTATTTGATAATGACAATTTTTTTCATGCAGCTAAAAAAATAATAAAAATATATTCAAATTAGAAATTAAAAAAATATTTTTGATTATTTATTTTTCTTTTAATTTAATCTACATATAAATTTATTATTTGCTAAGTAGGATTGAATCCAGAAAATACCGAAATAGTATAAGATGAAGAAAAAAAAAATAGATTTAAGTATAGATGTACAAGTTAAATGTATCCAAAACCCCAAAACAAGAGAAAGAAGTAATCATAAATAAAATTTATTTTTTAATATAGCAAATTTGCGAGATATGTTTGTGCTCAAGATTGAGCAAAATTGCACCCTCTGGAGTCGAACCAGGACCTCCAAGCTTTCGCGGCATATTTATAATATTACAATGAGTAATGCAAATCAATTTAGACACAATGGGCGATTTGCGGAGAAAAATATCGTAAATTGAAAAAAAAAAAATGTAAGTGAAGGCGAATTATTTTATGCGATGTTGCCGGACTGGTCTGAGTCATGGGACTTACTTATTTTTAAAAAATAACTAATTTTCGGGAATTTTTTGACTTTCATGTTAAAATATCTTTAAAAGCCCCTGTCAGAAACTTTTCATTTTATTTTTAACGTATTTTACTTAAGTGAATTGATAAAATCCAAGTTATTTTGTTTTTTACCTAATGCAAGAGTGGCTATATGATTCGATATGTGTGCGTTTGGTCGACATTCTCCATAGACTACATGTTAAATTTCAATTTTTTAATAATTAATTACATGATGACCCTGCGACAGATCTGCTTCAAAATTTTATTTTATACGTATGTGATAGTGATTAATAACATATTAAAAAATTAGCTTTTAATCTATTAAAGTGCTTAAATGTTAGAACAACCTACAACGATATTTTGACTGTGAAACGATATTTTGACTGGTTAATGAACAGTTTATTGGTTGAAAAAATTCCATCCTTTTCAAACAAGAAAGGCTCTACCTAACCAATTTTTTAATTATGAAATTTGTTGTATTCTCAATGAATTAGAAAGCTGAAATTTGGCTATATTAGTATAGTTTTTTTTTTCACTATAACTTGAAAATAGAATATTTGTATTTTATAGTTAAATAATCCAGGTTTAGTGACTTTTTTCATTTGTAAAATAAAAACGTCTCTATTGCTCGTTCAATATATAAATTACTTATAAGGATGGACAGATACAATCAAAATTAAAATAGTCTGAATGTTATTCAATATCCCGGAGGTTCCTTCAGTCCGTCTTCATAATAATTCGTCGATCACAGTCACTATTTTTTTTTCATTATAAATTACTCACTTTGGCTTCTCCAAGAGTAGAAAACTCTTCATCGCAATTATCACATAGATAAATGTCATATAAAGGAATTGTATCATCATTATTTGTTGTAGTTTTTTGTAATTTTTGTTTGGGCAATAAACTTTTGTAAGAACTATCGGTTTTTTTATCATATGTCTAAAAAAAAAACATTTTTTTTTTAATTATTGAAAATATAAAAATTAATTATAGTATTAATGCATACTCTATTTTCGTTCCTAAATGTAACTAAAAGTTTCCCATTTTGATTATTATATAAAGATGTTGTGCCGTCGAATTTTTTTACAAATTTGAGAGATTCCGTTGGAATATTTGATAACGTTTTACAAAAATCCAGAATAAAATGACACCCATGATATGTATAACATCTGTTAACGAGTCGTTTCAATCGGGCCAACCAATCCTATAAAAAGAAAATAAAAATGAAATTAGTTGAAATGTCATTTGCAGCCTGTTTGCAACTAAAATTATAAAATATACTCTAATAAAAATATTAAAATCAAATGTCAATCGGTGACCTGATAAGAGATAGCTCTTAGCTCAGAAATAGAGTTATATTATTTTTGACATCCTTCTTGCTTTGGCAAATATACAAAATTTCTAATAGATATGTCAAATAGAGTAGATAATTTCTACGTTTTACAAAAAAAAAGTTGTTCAAAAGAATGTTGTTCAACCGAAAGCAGGAGAAAAATTATATAGTAAAATTTTGAATTAACTACCTGTAGTTTTCTGGGCCGTTCCAATGGAATTTTATAAGGTATTTTTGGATCCCACCATTTAGGTGGTATATTATTATCTTTATCGTTCTTCATGGAACATTTCAACATGAAAGGTATGAATTTCTCCAAGGATTCCTGGAAAAAAAAAATAAATAAATTAGAAAATAAAAATTATTTAAGCACTTCTACTAGACCACCTAGAGATAAAGGGTTTTTTTGCATTCGATTCAGAATTCTCTAAAACTATATTAAATTAATATTAAACAATTGTATCACTTTGTAAGAGATAATTTTTTAAATGGTAATCAAAATCTTAGATATAATTTATTTTTTATATTCTATATTTCCTTAAAAAAAAGAGCCCGCCATGAGCCTAGCTAGGAAATTTGGCTGGGGAGGGGGCATGGAAACAGCCATCCTAAGGGGGCCTGGAAGGCCCTTCATTGTCTCAATTTTTCTTGGGGGAGGGGGGAGGGATGGCCCGGGACCCCCTAAGGGGTAGTTAAGCCCATGCAACCATCTTTGAATTTGTTCAATTAAGAGTTTCTTTCACTTTTTGTCCCTATCTTTTGAATGGTAATAGACATCTTCAAAAATCTCATATTTTTCCAAAATTCTACATTAAATTGTGAACAAATGGGTTCCTTTGCAGTTTACTCAGACATTGTTTAGCAGTTGTAAATATATAAACAAACCACCAGTGTGATTCAAATTTTTACGTACCTATTTTTTCTCGATATTGTTTTTTAAATTTTTGCCAATATCTTTTGAATGGTAAAAAAATATATCCAATTGTTTTTAGATTCTTGATTAAATTTTGTAAAAAATGAACAATGTTTCATTTTAGACATTGTTTAGGATACTTAAAATTTCGTAAAAAATGAAACAAATTTTTTTTAGATATGATCATTTTTCCATGGAGTGGAATTGCCAGGCTTTGGTGTGGGAATTATCTTTTGCTGAGTTTACAATTTTTGTTTTTCTATGAAAAAATTAGAGGAAACATGTAATAAAATCCGATAAACACATTATCAGCGACTATATCGACATAATTAAATTCCATTGTAAAGAGACTATTAAATATCAGCCTGGTAAGACTGAATAAGATCCGGCACCTGAGTTGCAAAAAACAAATGAATCGACATAATTTAATACCAAATGTTTATCTGTCACTGCTTACATAGAGATCTTTCTCCCTAAGCCAAAGATACCAAATTTTTCTTACGTGAAAATAACTTTTAACGAATAGTAAATAAATAATAGAAAAATATCTTCAGAGACATATAAATAGAAAAATAAATATAGGTGCATTTTTTGTAGAAAGATAGATTTTTACTTTCTATAGCCTTTATGTGACCGTCCACATGAAGGTACCAAATCTTCATTTGGGTCAAAATTGAGTTTTTATGCTTTCTGAACAGAACACATTCTGCTGAGCAAACCGGTATTTTTAGAATTTTTTTTATCATTTTTTGTTTGGAAGATATGAATTTTTAAAATTTTGGTTATGAAAAACCAAGTTTTGAGAAAAATGAGTTTAAATTTTGTTTGGTCCCTTTTTTCTTATCTTCCCTTTGTCCTGTTTTTTCATTTTTTTTAAATTTAAAATACATCGATTCTGAGGAATTGAATATTTCATCATATCAAATGAAGAACTAGAGAATCGGAATCAGTAATTGGTAAAGTAAAATTTTTTGTGAAAATTGTTTGAAGTACACTTTACTGATGTAGTATTACAGTTTTTTCAAATTCATTTACCGGCTCTTCCATAGAGCCAATGTTAAATCCCTAGGGGATTTGCATGTTAATTTCAATTCAAAAGAGGATCCCCTTATAACTTTTTATTATTACTTATGAAATACAAGTGGTCAAGTTAGGAACTAAGGTGCTATGGGAAACTAAATATATCTAGACACAAAAAATCTAGTGTGACAAGCACTGTACATAACTTTCGATTACCTAAGGTAAGAGTAAGTAATGAGCTGTGCGACGAGTCACACCAGATTTTTATTAAATATTGGAAATATCTTTTTTCCAGCATGATCGATTAAATTATTTTGAAAAATATATTTACCAATTTCATTTTTTCTAAACTTGTTGGTAGCTCTCCAGAAAATAGTAAGGGTAGATTTGAAATCATTGCGTTGTCTTCTTTATAAGATCTGGTATGATGCTTATTCATCTTCTAAATCTGAAATTAATTTTTAAAATTTAAAATGAATTGTTAAATGGCTGCAGCCCAATTAACTAATACATCTCATCTGGAAGAATGGCATTAATAAAATTGTATTTTTACTTAAAAATAAAAACTTAATGTTTTTATTTTACAGGGATAAGTAATAAAGAATCATTAAATGGGAAATAATGACTGTACACGCGCTGTTTGTTTATTTTAGTTTCAAATATTTAATAGAAAATAGGGCGAATTATTTAGAAACTAATTGAGTTTCGAATTTCTTCTACTGGCTTGAAATCTGCCGAAAAATATTGTGCAACTAAATAATAAATATTATAAGTGCAATTATATAATTGGAGTTTATTATATTTTTACTTCTGAGAGAGAGAGAAAGTATAGGTTTCATGTCAAAAAAATCGATGTCAAGATTTTGATAGAAATACATGTTTTGAGGCCCCCCCCCAAAAAAAAAAAAGTAGTTTTCGCAACATGGTCTATCCAAAATCGGCCAAAAAGTAAGCGTACTAGCACTTTTCAATTTTTTTAGAATTTCTCAAAATTTGTTTTAACGATTTTTATTAATGTTCATAAATCAACTATTATTATAATTAAACTATTTGCCGTGGGCACTAGTTGAAACATTATATATATATATATATATATATATTGCTGAATTTTATAAATTCTAATTCAACAAAACAAGTACTCTATGTAATATGTTTCAAAGGTTTATTTAAAATAAAATAAAATTAACATTTTAACGTTTTATTGAAATTAAAATTAAATTGAACACTCTATGTATATTTCGGCATTGGGGCGACAACCGCGCATAAAATTGTCTTTGATGGCGCCAGTTGCAGGACAGCAAATATCGGCCAAGAAGGAAGAAGTTGTTACAAGTTCAAGCCTGGAGACCCAGTATTTATAAAATACTATGCCATAAATAAAGAGTTCTGGGTTCCGGGAGAGATCCTTGAACATCTTGGGCATATTATGTTCAAGGTGAAGACCGAGAAGGGGGTGAAGGTGCGCCATCAGAACCAAATACGCAAAAGGTGGTTACAAGGAGGGAATTCGCACTCAAGTCTAAACGATAATCTGGCCACTCATCTTAGGGATGCCGCCGCTACCTGTTCCTCGGGATCACTGCCAAGTTTCACTCCCTCTCGCACGCCAGTCTCAATATCTGCCCAAACGTCATCATCTGTTCCGGTTACCCCTCTTCCAGTGTCTCAAGAAGGTTTGAGATCGACCATTCCTGCAGAGTCTCAGGAAGGGTTAAGAAGATCGACGAGACCCGTAAGCCTCCCTGTAGATTCAGCCCATAACTTCAAATTAAACGGGAAGGTATGATATATATAAGCGAAGCCACCTGGAAGCGGAGGGAAGTAGGCGCCACCTAGATCTCCTCGGGAATGCGTCAGTCATTGTTGATTGTTTATTTATTATTGATATTCTTGTCTCGCAATAAAATGTTATAATTTAATTCTACACGTTCTTTTAATTTTACCTTATATTACTAAGACATATTATTGGTGTTTTAAGCTTTGATTTAATGTAGGTGATAATTAATTTAGACAGTAACAAAGATATGGTAGAATATGCTTTGAGGAAATTCAATATGGCGATGTAGCGACATCACATTACCGACATGTCGGTAATGTGAGCCCCCTTCTGTGCCTGGTATATGAGCCCCAATTTCTGAGGGTCCGTCAATTCCGGAGAGTCCGTTTTGGAAATGCCAGTGGGAGTTGATAATCCCGGAGATGAGCATACGCCCTGTATGTTTTGTGAACAGCGGCGTAACTAGCCTTTGAGGGCGGAGGGGGCGAAGCGCAACTGGGGCGCCGTTTTTCGTTCGTTTTTTTCTTTTCTTTTTTTAGTATTCGAATCTCGTTCGGGCTTTTTTTTTGTAATTTTTCTCCGGATTTGTGATATAAAATGAATTTATTATGAAATTTCAAAAAAAAAAAAGCCGGAAATTTTGGGAAAAAGCGGATGTACGAGGGCTGCCAAAAAGCTTGATGCCCTTGGGGCGGGGGGGGGGCGGGGAACGCCCCCGTTTAGCCCCCACCTGGGGATACACTACTGTTTATGAAGGACTTTACTCTGCCGATCATCAAGGAGAACTGTGGATACAGTGCCTGATGTGTGAAATGTGGGCACACAATGACTGTGCTGGGGCTGAAAAAGATGTTTATATTTGTGACTTTTGCAGATCATAAAATATTTTCTGTTTGTTTTCCAACTTATTTACACTAATATAGTTTTATAAAAAAAAAAACACCACAAAAAGGAACCACCATCAACAGCGACTATTACTGTGCTCTTTTGGATCGATTGAAGGCTGAAATCGCAAAGGAACGGCCCCATTTGCAAAAGAAAAAAGTGTTGTTTCACCAAGACAATGCACTGTGTCACAGATCGATGAAAAAGATGGCAAAATTGAATGAATTCGGCTTCGGAAGAAATTTAAGTCCAATGATGAAGTAATCGCTGAAACTGATGCCTATTTTGACGAGAAAGATAAATCGTACTATAAAAGTGGTATCGAAAAGTTGGAAAATCGCTATACTCGTTGTATCGCTCTCGAAGGCAACTATGTTGAATAATAAAATCGAGTTTTGTCAAAATTTTGTTTTTTTCTTACTTATCCTACGGACTTATTGAATGATTTGGTATAATCCGTCTTGCTATTACAATGAGTCTCCCTTACTATGTCCGAAGAAAATAAAAATTATCACAGCAATCGAAAGTGGTTCAAAAAAAAAAAAAAAAAAAAAAAGATATCGCGAAAACATTCAATATTCCACCATCAACGCTGTCTATAATTCTAAAGAATAAAGAAAAAAATTTTACAATGTCATTTGAACAGAAATGGCAAGTGGGCCAGAGACGGTGAATTCAAATTCCCTATTCTCGAGAATTTGTTAACCAAGTGGTTCCGACAATATAGAGCATGTCGTTTTCATTATTTTTATTTTTTAATTGAGGCTATATATAAAATTTATGCAAGGCCATACATATTTTCAAAAATAAAATTAAAACTCTTAATTCGAATTTTTTTATCCTCTTGGTAATTCAAACTTCTTGATAATATCTCAACATCCTTAACCTCAACCGAAAAAACTTATCTTCGCATATATATAAATTTTATACATATAAAATGTGTAGTAATTAGAAGTATTATTTCAAATTGTTCGTCAACTACCATATTTTTTGGAAATTTTGAGTTCGTTGAAAGAAAATAAAAGTAATTGATATACAGTCAAACCTGGGTAAGAGAGAACTGGGTAAGCGAGAAAACTCTATAAGGCCATATCTCAGGTCCCGTACTTCGAGCTCTCAAAAACCTCTATGAGTGAGAAACAAAAACCTGCATAAGTGACAGTCGTTTTTTCCACTCTGACCTCTATAACTGAGAGCCTCTTTTGCATCTACCTCTATAAGCGAGTATTTTTGTTGTCTTGTAGTTCGAAAAAATAATATTTATTTGTATTAACGTATTTGTCATGCTTACAACAGTTGATAAATATCATTTGTAATTATAATTTTGATAATATTTAAGCTTTCTACCGTAGGCCCTTGTTGAAACAATATCTTAGTGAACGGGTTAGTATCTCTCAAATTTGATTGATACAATTTAAATAAACACAAAATTACTTAACGCGTTTCGACATTGCTGTCATCATCAGAAGTGAATATATGCGCCATATATGTATATTAATTAGAAGAATCAGGACGGACGCCTTCCTGGGAACAGCAGCCATGGGGTGAAATAAAAAAGCTATATCGGACAAAAATTCAATCAATTGAATTATATATGCGCCATATATGCACTTCTGATGATGAGGCGTTAAGTAATTTTTAATTAAATCAATTTTGAAACAAATAACCTTGTGTTTTTTACTTGAATCAATCAAATTTGAGAGATACGATCCCGTTCACTATTATAATTTTAATTATTACAAAAGTTTTCCACAAAATAAAAATGCAAGTTGCCTCCAAGGATGCTCGCTCTATTTTATATATACAGTAAATATAAATTTGTATAATTAAAAAAGTATATTTACCAAAAATTTAATGTTCCTTGAAACATTTGTAATTTTCTAATATATTGATTCTAATGTTGGTCATCTAAAAAATATAAAATTTCATTAATATTGAGTTCAATTACATTTCATAGTATAATAAATATAATAAAAATTATTTATATTTATAGTATAATGATTTAAAAGTTTAAAAAATATGTATATTAATTAGAAGAATCAGGACGGACGCCTTCCTGGGAACAGCAGCCATGGGGTGAAATAAAAAAGCTATATTGGGATGATGGCTGAACTATTAGAAGATGAGTAGAATGGCAGCCAGGAGAGAAATCAGACAAAAATTGATTGACTTTTTGTCCGATTTCTCTCCTGGCTGCCATCCTACTCATATCTTAAAAAGCTATATTTTGTTGCCGACGTTTCGAGTGCTAGTCGCACTCACCCTCAGGGCAAGCAAAATTGTCAGAGTTTAGTACAGGTTGTGCGGTAGTGAATTTTAATTTCATGTTTATACATGTTCTTATTAGTTCTTAAAGGGTGTTATTTAACTGGTTAGCAAAATATTCGTATTTTGGGGAGCAGAAAAATGTATTCGGTCAGCCAAAATGGCTAATTGGTTAGCAACTTATGGCCAGCAAACATTTCTAAATCAATCAGCAATTAATGTCATTCTGCTTTAAAATTGTTTGGATGGTCTATTAGATATAGATAGATAGATAGATAAAGATTTTTTTTGGCTCTGAGAACTTCTTTTCTCTTGAGCGACCAAAATAAAATACATTTTTATAATTTTTCTCCTCACTCATATACAATTTATCATTACAAATCAACAAATTACATTTTTTATTTACATAATATTTCTCCTTACATCATCTTACACTATTACTTTTAATTAGATAATCAATTTATGAAATACATTTTCAACAATATTTTCCCTACTTTACATTATTTAATTCCATTTGTCATGGCATTGGGGGTCTATAGGCCATAGAGGTGCTCCTGTAGGCGACATTTAAAGCTGTTTAAAGTTAATGCACCTCTAATTTCGTGGGGTATAGAGTTCCAGAATCTCACCGAATTTACTGCAAATGACCTATTATACAGAGTAGTACGATGAAGGGGCATCTGTAGTTCAATACCTCTATTTCTAAGATCCTTCTTTTGAATATTGGCTTTGAATGTAAAGAGTTCATAGAGATAAGAGGGTTCTTTTCTACTAAATAACTTATAGAGGAACATTCCAAGAAAATATGATCGCCTCTCACTAAGCCTCAGCCACTTTAATTTTTCATAGTAGGGCGAGATGTGATGGAACACAGAGACATCAAAGATAAACCTAATGCACGAATTTAAGAGCTTATCCAATTTTCCGCTCAGCTCACCAGACAAGTTGTGGTAAACCAAACAACAATAATCAAAAATCGGAAATATAAGCGTCTTAACCCATTATAGGCCAGCGTCCTATTTATAGGACGCCAGGATTTTATTTTTTTTAACAATTAAATAATGTTCAAATTCAATATAAAAAATATTATTTTGTCCTTTAGTCTACACTGAACTAAGGATGATTTTTTTTATTTCAGTTCTTAAAGTAGATTTTGAGAAAAAATTATTTAATTTGACATTATTTATCGCAATCCATTTCGAAGACAATATTTTACTGTAAATAATACCAAGCTTTATTTTTCTTTCGTTTTATGATTTATTCTAATTGAAGAAGGTTTGTTTTAACTTATAGTCATATATTTTTAAAGTAAACATTTATTGCTCGCTTGTTATGGTAAGGATAAAGTGGCTGTCCTATAAATATGACGCTGGGCGTTCATGTTATCAAATACAGCAGCACACGTCTACGGTTTTTGCCTATCGTTGATAGGCTCAAGAGTAGTTCTTGATATGTTGGATTGCCTTTCAGACCCTGCAAGTCACTGTATATATTTTGATAACCTTTTTACCAGTAGAGACCTGTTGATATATTTACAGAAATCGGGATACCGAGCAACTGGCACTTTACGAGAAAATAGATTAGCTAAATGTCCTTTGAAAGATTCTAAAATTCTTGGTAAAGAAGCACGCGGAACTTATGATTTTCGCACTTATGAAACGCATGGCTTGTTTACAAACAAGCAAATACTACAAATATTTCTTTCCTAGATTTTCTTCGATCTATATCAGTATCTTATTTGAAACTAGGGCAAAGTATTAGACCTAAAAAGGGTAAACCACGTACGGTACATCAGCATCCAAAGTATTTGGTGACGTAAGGTATGATAACAAAGGACATTTTATGCTAAAGCGTGACAATCAGAGACGTTGTCAAGGTGACAATTACAAATCAAAACCATTAACGTATTGTGGTTTAATATAAATTTTTTAAGTTATTTTGATACCTCTAAATCCCAGTGTCATATTTATAGGACACATCAAAACACTAATTTTAGAAAAGTTGAAAAATTTTTTATTAATAAATTCTTAATTAGGAGACTGTTTCTGAGTAATCTATGTTGATAAAACATAAATTATCTGAAAATTTTAAATTGGGCGTTAATGGGTTAACTAGGTGAATCCTAGTAGACACTAGAAATAGGTCTGCGCTTCTCCTGAAATGCGACAAATTTCTGAAGACTCTATTTGAAATATAAGAGACATGCTCTCTCCAACTCAATGTAGGATTGAACACCATTCCCAAGTTCGTCAGTCTTTTCGAAATTCAAGGGTTGACCATCCACCA
Organism: Euborellia annulipes; assembly: GCA_023213315.1. Classification (NCBI taxonomy): domain Eukaryota; kingdom Metazoa; phylum Arthropoda; class Insecta; order Dermaptera; family Anisolabididae; genus Euborellia; species Euborellia annulipes. The sequence continues at coordinate 142,798 of JAKCPI010005160.1, read as the reverse complement.
CTACCTTCGGAGCACCCTCAACCTCTAATCTATTTAGATAGAAAGAGCTACCTAGGATCATTGTCTTTGTTTTATTTTTATTTATTTGAAGACCGTTAAGAGCCGCCCAAGAACTAACGATTTCAACATCCATATTAACTCTCTCAATACCTCTATGGTAATCATGAGGAAAAATCTCCGAAAATATTTGTAAGTCGTCAGCATAAAGCTGATACTCACAATAGTCTAGTTTGGGAAAATCACTAGTGTATATTGCAAAGAGTAGCGGGGCCAATACACTTCCTTGCGGCACTCCAGCATTTACCGGCAGTGCACCAGAGTATTCATTATTCGAACCAATCACTATCTGTTGTCTCTCTGATAAATAAGAAGCAAACCAGGCAACTACACTCTGAGAGAAGCCTATGGAACCCATCTTTTTTTAGGAGCTACCCGTGATCCACCGTATCAAATGCCTTTTTCATATCAAAAAGCACCAGAGCCATTATCTTCTTATTATCTACTGCAAGCTTAACCCTGTCTGTCACCCTAAGGAGTGCGGTTTGTGTACTTAGATGACTCCTGAAACCCGACTGGAACTTATCCAGTAGGCCACCAGATTCCAAGAAATCCACCACCTAATTGTAAACCTCCCGCTCAAGGATTTTTGACAGGGTACACAGTATGGATATGGGTCTGAAATCCTCCATTAAGGATGGGTTGGACGTTTTGAGGATAGGATGAATAAGTGCGGTCTTCCAAATAGAAGGAAAAACTGAACTTAGCAGGGACAGATCAAAAATGTCTAGTATTATGGGCATGATATAGGGGAGGGCTAGTCAATACATCTTAATAGTCATTATATCTGACCCCGCTGCATTCGTTTTAATTTTAGAAAAATATGAAATTATTTTTTCTGCCGAGGTATTCACAAAGTACAGGTTTTTATCGTTAAATGAAGCAGAACTCTGTTGGAACTGAGCAAGTTTTCTATCTAATGTAAAAAAAGAGTTTAGTGTGTCTACATCACATGGAAGCTGAGTATCTAATCGGGAGGCCCTACCAATACTCAAGCCACGAAGTATTCTCCAGAGTGATCCAGAGTCTCTGGTTCCATTAAACAGGCTTTGGTAATAGGCACTCTTCGAATTTTTTTGCATTAGTTTTACCCTATTACTTAAGCCTCTATATTCCTCAAAGAGCTGAGAATCCCGACTTCTATCTGCCCTTCTCCTAGCTTTGTCTCTTAAGATCGTGATTTCCCTAATCTCTCCAGTAAGCCAAGGGGCAGGTGGTCTTCTAGCTTTGATCCACGACGTACTCCTTGAGCCATAAGGACGAAATAGAATTGCGGAAAGCAATTATTTTCTGCCATCTGTTGAGACGATTCATTGGAATGGCGGTAAAGTCAGCTCCATAGGAGGAGGTGGAGGGAGAACCAATTAAGAAATGAAACGGTGTTAGTGCCCCGAAGCAATCAGCGCTATCTGATATCGGTGTTAAAGGCCTTGAATTTAAGATTGCTTCGCACTGCACTAAGAGCGTATTAAATTCTTCGAAGGTAAAAGTGGTCTTCCCTGCTACACACTTTAAGTGAAACTTAAGCGACTTTACTGCCCTTTCCCAGAAGCCTCCGGCATGGGGGTTGTAAGGGGTGAGAAAATGCCAGCTCACACCTTTATTTGCAAGTTGGTCCAAACAGCAAAGTGCTTGTTTAAATTGTAAGTCTTTTCGGAAACGCCGTTCCAGCGATAAAAATTTGCCAAGCGCCAAATGACGGGAGTGGCCTAGAGGTTGGTGTTCCTCTTTAAAAGGTAAGGTGAGCACAAACCTGCCAGATGGTAATCTTTTATATGTATTTTCAAAATGTTTTACCGCGGGATCTAATTTTATTATATTTTCCGATTTGAATTCTTCATTTACATCCCAGAAGCGATTAATTTGTAAATTTGAATAATCAAATTCGGAATCTGGATATTTGTTGACTAGGGCAGCACATGAGATTCGTGAAAGAGAAGTAAAAGATTGAGCCCGTTCTTCACTATTCTCATTCAATGGCTCATTGAGAGAGCAATCCCCCTTAAAATGAGACGTGAGATAAAGACATCCGAAAAGAAATGATTTATCGCCTTTAATTGTGCGATCACTTGACGAAAAGTGTCCACTAATTTGTGTAAGTTGGCAGAAGAAGGAGTAGACATGGCAGGGTAATCTAGTAATCGGTCAACAAGTTGAAAGAGAATATTTCTTGGTCGCTCATACCTGTTTTTTAGAAGGTCCCAAGCAATGTCATAATTATCCTCTTCAAGTGTGAGTGCAGCTATTATGACATGAGCTTCGCCCTTGACACACGATTTTAAATAGCTTAGTTTCTGAGCTCTGGATATCGGGGCTTGATGGACAGATGCTCTACAAAGTTCACAAAATTCCGACCACTTTGTGATATCACCTGAAAAAGACGGCAGCTCTTGTTTGGGTAAGCGAACAGCGTTTTGCAGAACGTTATTATACACAGGTGGAGGCGAAGTAGAAGAAGGTTTATCAATTATTTTTAAAGATAATTTGTCTAATTGATCTAAAAGCTCACTTAGCAAAGAATTTTCTACAGGTTCCTCCTCTAGACCGAAACGTTCTGTTAAACGAATAATCTCAATAGAAATGGATGACAAAATGGTTCGTTGTTTATCAATAAATTGTTTTACCATTTCTTGTTCACTTTTTGAAACCAATTCGTATTTTTCAAGTCTTTTTATCTCAAGAGCAATGGCTCTGAGATATCGTTTCACATCATTAAACGAATGAACTGTCACTTGACCGGTGGCCATGTTGAAAAGTTAGTGTTGCCAACTTCACACAAAAATAAATCACATGTTTGAAAAAACAAAGTAACTAAGTTCACACGGATAGTAAAAAACGACCTCCAAGCAAGTTGCTTGACAAGCACGCGTGCTCGAACCACTGCTTGACGCCCAAGCGAGAAATTTAAAAAAAATGCCGTTATGAAACGAAATGTTTTAATGGAGGACAATTTGCAAAAGAGATGCAAATTGAACCAAAAGGTCCAAGGAAAGGAACGAATGTTCCAGGAATCCGGCTTGATCGGATCAAAAAGAAATGATTGTGTGAAAATAAAAATGTTTAATATAGAGCAATTGGACTGTAGGATTATAGGTGTAAAATACTCACACAAACCTTTCGTATGATAAGAAAAGAAAACTATTTCATTTCGGCAAACAATAACAAATTTCGTTTATTTGAACGAATAACAAATATAACAAAAATATACAATTATAACAAATACGGGCTTCACTGCTGGTTGCAGGAGAGGAACAAAAAAGAAAAAGGGAAAAAAAAATAATATAATTGATTCGGGCAGCGGTATCAAACGTAGGCCGGGGTCGTGATTCGTGGACAAATGCGGGGTCGGATGATAGTGAAAGACAATGGGATGAAAATGGATTATGGAAATGAAATATATATAAAAAAAAGGAGTTTTGGTTGTCCAGCAGGGATCTTGTATAGCGAACCGCAGTGGGCGAACGAAATGCATGCATCAAGAGCTGAAGGCCGAATGGAATGGCGTCCGGATCCCTCCTTGGATCGGGTACGCCGCATGCACCGGAAGGGGGTCCTCTTCTTGCCAAGTGGCGTCTCCACATTGGCCCAGTGATTTGAACGCAACGCGCGTTGTCGAATTTATTTTCGACACCAATGTGAGGACTCCACTTGGCCCGCCTGGTGATTGGTCCCATCGACGTCGAATGGGATTCGACAATAAGTCAATTAATACTTTGATTGAATAACTCAATTGAGAACTTGTAAACTTCTAAATGAATTCTAAATTTTGTAACATTTTTTTATGTAACTTCCATAAGAATCTCAAGTATATATTGCAATGATTTACTGGCCTAATGGTTAGGCGGGTAATCCCACTACACCTGATCAGAGGGGGGTTATCAGATGGGGGAGAATTTTTTTTCTGTTAATTTCGAATGGATTGGAAGCTCCCTCATCCAAAAGGCTTCGCTACTTTTGTTCGGGATTTTCCAATAAATTTTTGAAGTAACTCAGGGAGAGGTATGGTTCTAAAGAAAAATTTTATGCAAAAATAATTTGGATAGATTAAAAGAGTAAATCTGCTAAATAGATGAGATAATTTGGTTCATTTGATTTGAAATTGAATTCTAAAAGTATTGTGCTGTCAAACTTATATATATATATATATATATATATATATATATATGCAAAGATAAGTTTTCTCGGGTCAAGTCGCGTGGGGTGCTGAGATTTACTCGACGTTTCGGCTCTCTTTTTGGAGCCATTTTCAAGAGAGAAGGAAGTTAGGAGGTAATGGTGGAGGGGGGTTGTTTACGGGGTCGCAGTCTTCCTGGTCCCCAGGTCAATTTGGTGGATGACTCAGAGGCGTGGATTGGTCTCTGAGAGCTGGAGGAAGGTTTGTTGTGTGTAATTGTGTTCGGTTTAGGTTGACTATGGGGCCTCAATCTGCCTACTCCCCAAGTCGGTGTATTGGTGGATGCCTCAGAGGTCTGGGTTTGTCTCTGAGGAATGGACAGTGGTTGGTTCTGTGTAATCGGGTTTGTGTTTGGTTTGGGTTGACTTTGGGGCCTCAATCTGCCTACTCCCCAAGTCGGGGTGTTAGCTCTTGGTTCCCGGGGTCTCAACCTGCCTACTCCCCAGGCCGAGAGCAACTGACTGCGAGCCGGAGGTGCAGGTCCTTTTATACCTGTTGCCGGGCATGTGGGCGTGGCTTTGGGAGTCACGTGGTTGTCTCTGATTGGCTGGGCCTGGTCTGGGGGCGTGGCTTTGGGAGTGACGTGCCTGTCTCTGGTTGGCTGGGCCTGGTCTGGGGGCGTGGCTTGGTTTGTTGAAATGGATTTGCTGTTGGATATGTTACGTTTGTTTGTGATTGTTTGTGTTTGTTTTGGGGACGTGATATTGTTGTTTCGGGACAGTTTTGGAGTGTGTGAAGTCTTTGTATTTGTGTGAGCCTTGGTTTGGAGTTTGGGAATAAGTGTTTTCCATGTTGTTGGGAAATTGAGGGCGTCGTCTCTTTTGTTTAGACATTCAGGCCTTTTGTAAATTTCTATGGCTTCTCTTGTGATACGGGAGTGGAAGTTATTTATTGGTTCTATTGTTTTTGTTTGTTCGAAGTTCATAATGTGTCCTGTTTCGTTATGGTGTTTTACTATTGCTGACTGAGGGTCTAGTTTTCTTAGTGCCATTTTGTGTTCGTAAATCCTGAATTGAACTCTTCTGTTAGTTTGGCCTATGTATGACCGATGACACTCGGCACAAGGAATTTCGTAGACTCCGGGGGATTCGTTTGGAATAGTGTCTTTCGGATTTCTTATTAGGTTTGATAGTTTTTGGTGTGTGGTGAAAATGGGTTTTATGTTTTTCTTTTGGAGAATGCGGCCAATTTTATCTGTTATGCCTTTTATGTATGGGAGAAATGCCTTGTGTGTGTTTGGATCTTCAGTCCTTTATAATCTCGATATATACCAGGTTGTTCAATAAGTTTTGTCGTTCGATAAGAGAGGGCGTTGCTACTAGCCCAATTTTTTTTTGTTTTGTTGGTACACTCTTCATATGAACGTATGTGAAGTTTCATTTCAATCTGTCAATTCATACTTTGTTTACAAGCCATTTAGTGTCGACGTGTCACAGTATTTTTTACAATGGAAAAAATTGAATATCGTGCAGTGATAAAATTCTTATTTTTGGAAGGTGTAGAGCACCAAAAGAAATTCACGAACGAATGTTAAAAGTGTATAATGATTGTTCACCTTCAATTAGAACAGTAGAAAGATGGGTTGCTGAATTTAAACGTGGTCGTACAAGCCTTGAAGACGATCCACGTGAAGGACGTCCAAAAAGCGCATCAACACCAGAAATCATAGCCAAAATACAGGATATGGTTTTGGAAGATCGTCGATTGACTGTTAGAGAATTAGCAGAGGCTCTACACATCTCATTAGGCAGTGTGAGCCTACTTTAAGTGAAATTTTGGGTTTTAGAAAGCTGTGTACACAATGGGTGCCGCATTCGCTAACAATGGAACAAAAACACGTTCGAATGCGACTTTCTCAGCAACATTTGGAGCGTTTTAAAAAGGATAAAGTGGATTTTGTGCGTCGATTCATCACCATGGATGAGACTTGGGTCTATCACCATGATCCTGAATCAAAACAAGAGGCTAAAGAGTGGTGTGGACCTGGTTGTTCGGCTTCAAAACGAGTTCGTGTCCAGAAATCGACCAAGAAGGTTATGGCATCAGTTTTTTGGGATGCGAAAGGAATTTTGTTTGTGGATTACTTGCAAACTGGTAAAACAATTAATTCTGAATATTATTGCAACCTTTTGGTTCAGTTGAAGGAAAAAATTCGTGAAAAAAGACCCGGTTTGCAGAAGAAAAAAATCCTTTTTCATTAGGACAATGCACCGTGTCACAAGAGCATTGTGACAATGGCTAAAATCCATGAATTAAAGTTCGAATTGTTAGAGCATCCACCGTATTCACCAGATTTGGCCCCCAGCGACTTCCATTTGTTTCCAGAACTCAAAAAATATATGCGTGGCAAGCGTTTTTCATCAAATGAAGAGGTCATAACGGCTGTTGAAGCGTATTTTGCAGACCTTCCGGATTCTCACTTCAGGGATGGGATCCACAGATTGGAGGATCGTTGGAGCAAGTGTATTAATCTTCAAGGAGACTATACTGAATAATAAAGTGTACTTTGAATCATAAGATTGTGTTTTTCTTATCGAACGACAAAACTTATTGAACAACCTGGTATATATATCCGCTTATTTATAGAAATCAACATCGACAGCCCATATTATAAATTTTTATTCTTATTTCATTTGATTTCGGCCAAATACACTCAAATCAACAAGCAGATTTACTCTCTCTTATTTCAAAAGTTCATTTTTTTTAAATTTCGTTTGACCTCAAGCCCCCCTGAGTTACCAAAAGAAAAGAATTGGAATTATTGCTCCAAACGGAGTTGCGAAGCCTGTGCTGGGAAATCCGATTCTTGCCAAAATTTGTTCGAGAAAAAATCTCTCCCATCTGATAGCCTCCCAGTGAAATCAGGTGTAGTGAGAGTGTGGCTACCTAGCCTAACCTTAAGCCAGTGTACCATCGCAAATAATCTGCAAAATAGTTAGCAATATCTGGAATATTATCGATGGATTGGTCGTTGTAATGCATCAGGCTAGGTATCGAGTTATCAGTGCGCAATGAGTTCACATATTTCCAAAATGCTCCAGGGTCCGAGATCACGCTCTCTTGTAGGCTGTTTATATACCTTTGATGAGTAAGCTTAGATATGTGTTTGCACCTACTCCTTAGTTCGGCAAATTCGTATGTTCGTATATTTGATTTTTCTTCACAGCCAAAGCCGTTGGGTCTCTTGTTTTTCTTTAGAATTCAATCTCGCCTCTTCAATCAGCAAACTTGTGGTTAAATTGGATAGTGTTCTTTTTTCTTCCACTGTGAAATCCCAAGCACCATGAAAATGACTATATTTTTCTGGAAGGGTCATAAGTACCTTAGTCATCATCATACTTTCAGAAATTGGCTCCCCAAGCTGCTTCATTTGGTGGCCCATCTCTTGAAGCTTTGATATATGTGTTGCCATTTCATCCCCGCTATCCATTTTAGAGTTATAAAACTTTTGCTGAACTAGATGTATGCTCGCGTCCGACTTTAGTTCGTATACGTTGTGTAGTTTTTCCCACGATTCACAATTCATAAGATGAATTAGGGGTTCCTCCTTGACACTGGAAACAATTATCTTCTTTGCTTGATTATCCTTTTTAATCCATATTTTTAACTCATTTTCAAATTTCTTCTTTGCTTCGGTTGTCTCGATTTCAAGTTGTGGTTTTCCTAATTTACCACTAACCACTTCAAAAAGCTCACCCGCGTTTAAAAATATCTTCACCAAAACTTACACTGTGACCAATCACTACTACCTTTTAGTTTTTCAATTTTAAACTGCTCAGTCTCCATATTTGATTTTTTTTTTCTTTTTTTTTTCTTCAAATACAATTTTATTGCATAAACAATTTATAGCTGAGATGTTATATTAATATGAGGGTAAAAATTAGAAATGCAGCTGAGGTTATTTCTTTATTTGGATAATTCACACAGCTGACGTTTCAGTTCCGTGTTTGAACCATCCTCAGAGCTATAATATGTATACGCTTGTATATGTATGATTATAACTCTGAGGATGGTTTAAACACGGAACCGAAACGTCAACTGTGTGAATTAACCAAATAAAGAAATAACCTTAGCTGCATTTTTCATTTTTATCCTCTTATTAATACAGTTTTATTATTTTCCTGTATCGACTGGGCCCATAACCTGTAGAGATTTTACTAAAATTAAGGAATAAATTCTAATGAATGCAGCGAAGACTATTTATTTATATTAAAAAAAATAGACAACAAAACAGTGACAACAAACATTGGTTTCCATAACACATTAGTTTTCCAATGAATACAACAATTAGGTCTTCTTAAAATTACTATTCCAACAAGCATAGTAAATAGTGTATATGGTGGATAAAGAGGAGCTGGTTATTTCTCCTATTTTTCAATCATTTTTAAGATTGTTTGGTGATTAAAGATTGCAGCCTGATTTTTATTTATTGCTCTTTCATTGTTCAAACCTAGAAAATTTAAAATAAAGATTTTCATTTTCTTTTATGAAAACAATGAAATAATCACAAGTAGAAAAAGCATGGGTGGGACTTAATATTGTCCCTCAATGTACATATGTCGATTTTAAGAACTTTAAGAACATGTATAAACATGAAATTAAAATTCAGTACCGTACCATCTGTACTAAACTCTGACAACTTTGCTTGCCCTGAGGATGAGTGCGACTAGCACTCAAAACGTCGGCAACAAAATATAAAGCTTTTTTTAATTTTACCTGGCTGCTGTTCTCGGGAAGGCTCCAGTCTTTCTTCTAATTAAATATCTACAGGTATTCAACATAAGATATGTGTATATATATGTATGTGGAGATAAGTTTTCATATATATATATCTATGGCATGGTGTGAAAATAATTTTCCAAAACACATGAAATGTTTATATATTTAAAATAAAATGAAAAAAAAAAAAAATGTTTTAGGAGAAATTTTATGAATTTGGTAAAAGTGGGATTATGGTAAATTGATGATATTGTTGAATTTAATATACATATTTAAATTGAATTTTTTTTTTTTTTTTTTTTAATAAACAAAAACTTGAAAATAAAAATTACCTATGATTCTAATTTATTAGTCATATAACAAATAAAATGAATAAAAAAACTTACATTTTTTGATGAGAAACTATCCATAGTCACGAAAAAAGAAAAACTTATTTAATTAAAAATTCACTAATTTGTAAAAAATTTCAAGTTCACTAGATATAAAAAAAATTTTAAAAAATAAGAGACCATGTATATTTCACAATTTAATGCATAATATAAAATACGAATATAGAGTAACGGAAATATAAAGCATAGATAATAAAGTCCTGAATAAAGTGACTGTGGCGTAAGAACTCCTTGTATTCCTGTTGTATTCGTCTCAGACTATATATTGACAAGATGGAAACATCAGCTTAGAAATGTTTTTTAATTTCAACACCCTCTTTCGGCATTTTCTCAAAACTAACTGTGCGCGGGAAAAAATTGTTTGAAGACCCATGACATCAGGCTCTAAGGTTTAAGTAAATCTCATTTCAACACGCCCACCGTCAGCTTATCAACTTTAAATTTTTCTATTTTTTTTTTTTTTTTTTTGTACTTAAACTCTTTGGGCTTTTGAGTCATATAAAGTAGTATTAGTAATTAGACTAGGGCAAAATCGTTACTTTTGAGAAAGGGGTCGTTCCCAGTTTAATCACTTAAAAGACCAGTTCACCAAGGCCCGTTCGTCGTTCCTTTTTAAAGAACGTCACCCCTCCCCCCCCTCCTCAAATGCTCGAGTAAATATGGTGGAGTTAAGCTGGAATTATTTATTTATATTTTTTTTTTTTTATTTTGAGAATTTTTTTCTACTTTAAATCATAATAATTGATTATTTTGATAAAATTCTTAATATTTGAAACTATACAAACTATTACATTACTAGATAGAAATAAATATTTATTTTGCACATGGTTCTTCCAATAAGGTTCTATAAATAGCTCTATTCAGAGTTCTACTTCCAGACATGTCCCCGATCCGGTTCCAGGGGGGGGGGGGGCAGGTCTATGGGGAATTATTTTGCAAGCTTTGTCTTAATATTACTACAGATGGCTCTCAAGTGCTGATTTATAGTTGCTCACATGATCATAGATGGCTGTATTATGCAAAATGTAAATTAAGTAGCTTAAAAAAGATTTTTAAAGTCAACATTAAAAGTGTACGGGAGGGTAAAGAAAAGGCTCGAGTTCCAACCCCTCGAGATTGAATTTTTTTCTCCCCTCGTACTGTTTAGTTTTCCACATGATCATAGATGGCGTTAAACTTACATAGAAATTCTAGCATCGAGCTGTCCAATCTCTATAAATATATGATGTGTCCCGTTCGCAGGTTTTAGGTGAATTTCGCCAGGCCTCGGTCCCATTATCCGAACGGCCGTTCGCAAAGAAACCTTTCTCAGACAGCCTTTCGCTAAGGAATCGTTCTATGGCAGCTGTTTTAGAACGTTCGTTCGCCAAACTCGTTCCTCTGAACCCTTTCCGGCCCGAAACACCCACCACTATTAGTGATCAGCTGTTGAGACTGGTCATTGACTTTGAATAGCCTTGAACCAGTAGCTGATACAAGAACTCTGAATGGTAGGTATTCTCAGCCGCCATTTTGAGTCCAAATGACATCAAGAACAGTGTATACCCATGGCCTGACTAGGGGGTGCCGGGGGCCTGCCCCTCCTCCCAGAAAGCTCCTTGCCCCAAGAAAAATTGAGAAAATATGGGGCTTTCCAGGCCCACTGGAGAATAGATGGTCCAATGTCCCCCCCCAGCAAAATTCTCTAGTTACGCCCATGGTGGTCTTCAAACAATTTTGAAAGCAAAATAGAACAGCATCAAAAAAATAATTGATTTTTGAATTTTAAGAGAAAGTAAAAAAAATTAATATGTCAAAATAAATTTGGAAAATCGATTTTTAATCATTTTCAGAACGTTTTGAGACTAAAATTTCATTGTTTTTGCTTGAATAGTTTATATACTAAGTTATTCAATCAATATCAAGGCCTAAATGTGTTTATTTAATTAAAAAACAATAAATTAGTATAATTAGAAAATGAAAGAGGCAGTTAAAATTTGAAGATGTAAAAGGCAATTAATAAACCCCCATTTTATGTGGTCGTAGTTAAATAAAAAAATGTCTATAGCTTTATAATTGATTGAAAAGACCAGTTTTGCATTTTTCCACAAATCCAACGAAAAATAAGAGAGATATAGCGAGTTTTTGAAAAGCGAATCTGCGCGTGAAGAAAAGCCTAGACGAGAGTGAAGCGAGGCTCCCTGGCTGCACTCTGGGCGCAGATCGAATTAGAAAAAACAAATTGATGCTCTCACATCATTTGAAATAATTGCATAATTGATTGATTTCATCTTTTTATGCTTTTATAAAATTTTATTCGAAACTTTTTTTAACTATAAGACTACGTCTGGCAGAGTGGCGGGGGAACCTGCCACCCACAGAGTATAGGTTTGCTACCGAGATGTTCATGTTTTGTTTGGAGGGAGAAGCCAAGGCTTGGGCTTTGAACGAGAGATATTTTTACCATAATTGGCAAAATTTTCTAATTGCATTTGAACAATAATATTGGGGTAATGATATCCAAAATAAATTCGTCTCATAATTTCTGCATCATTTACTGTCCATTTTCCAACCAACAAATATGTTTTTATTATAAAAAATTATATACTTGGTGTCAATTTTTCATTACAAAATGCTCAGAATATCATTTGTTAAATGTTTTAATTTCTAAATTTCCTTACCCATGTGCTCTCAGCATACAAATGAAAATTCGAAAAATTTGTGTAAATTGTGTAAATAACCTAACTCTGGTGGCGACCAGTTGTCAAGTTATTTACAAACGAATAAATTACTCGGTTATTTACGCGTAAATTATTACCATGGAAATAACTAGGTCGTCGTAAATAACTGTAAAAAACCAACTGCCTGAAAAAAAAAAATAATAAAAAAACAGGTTACAAGCTTTTATTTCATATTTTTTGTGTTTTAGAGCATTGACGATGTTGTTTTCTTTTTATTATAATATAATCAAAATATTAATAAAATAATTAAAAAATGAAATTCATAAATTAAATATGGTAACCTAACCTACAACTGTCATTTTATTTGTAAGTATATTTATTATTTTCTTTTATTAATTAATATCAGATAATTAAATTCAGTTTGCTTTTATTTTTTTGTTTCAGATAAGGAACTAAACATATGAAAAATTAATTTTAGAATATATATGGCTCGAAAAGTGGAATCTCGTTTGGCAATTCTCTATTACTATATGAATCCTCAAGATTCAAAAAAATTTAAAAGTAATACTCGTTTTGGTTTCTAAAATATAACAAGAAGAATAGAAAAAGAAGGAAAACTATAGTGTTTAATTTGATCTTAATTAAATCTTTCAAGAAACATTTCATATGTCTAATAAAGAAAAAAAAAAATATTGGATTAAAACATTTTAAAAGCATCTCATCTTATTTTTGAATATAAAATTATCTAAAAAAAGAAATATAAAATCTCAAATTAATAAGTATGAATGTACTGAATCTTGTTTTGTTTGAATTTGATGAATTTTATTTGATGTTAAGTCTCATATTTTATTTGAGTTTCCTTTCTCGACGGACCTTCAGCCGTGGAAGGAGAACCAAGGGATCCCACCTTCGAGGGCAGCCGCTCGACCTTGGAGGTGCGAAAACGCTACATGGTGTCAGGTGAGTGGGTTGCAACCCCAACTCATCTTAATTAAGAAGAAATTACAAAAAACTATAATCAATATAATAGTAAAAAAAAATTAATTAAATACACTATTATATCACATTTATATGTAAAGATTGTAATGAGATTCACAGCCAAGCTGTAGCGAACCCACATTGCCCCTTACCATCAAACCACTAATGAATTTTTTTTTTTGTTTGATTTTCTTATTAAAATAATATCTTTTATTTATCTAAATAATATATAATATTTGTTTGTCTTTCTAAATAATGTAATTACCATGTTAATTAAAACAACTTGTGCCAATTAATTTGATTAACTAAATATGTGAAAGAAAGTGCAGTGATAATTATGTGAATTCAAAAATCCCACACCACACTCATATTTCTTTCATCACCCCCTAGAGTGTGTGTGAATGTCACAGATGTAGCTCGAATCCAATTTTTTTTTACATTTTGTCGCCTCTACAAAAATCAACCTCTATGAACCTAAAACATTTTTTTGAGATCGAGAAACAGCCTGGTCTCTCTCTTGCTTTCGAACCATCAAACAACACACTTCTCTCTTGGATATTGGCTAGCAAAGGGTGAAGATCTCAATTTTTTCCTCTTGCTCATTGTGCCTGGCAGCCATTATCTCTCTGGCTTCGGCATCGAAGTGCATGTTGAGTATTATTTTTATTGGTGTTTAGTCGACGTTTCTTAAACTGCCTGGGGATAACGCAATTGTGCAACAGTACCAACAGCCAAATCCAAATCTTTGAATCAACACCTGTTCCACCGAGCTCTGCTCATCATAAGTGGAAGGAATCCCCCAGGCGACTTAACATTCATGGATTCCCCAAGGAGAATCAGCAGGATAACCAACTGATACTCCGCCTACCTGTGTGTTTAATTTCCTCAGAGGGGCTGTTACGTTCCACCACCCCTTGAACCCAGAAGAAGGGTCGTTCACGCGCTCTGCCAGCCTGAGCGCTGGCCATCCCCGGGTAGGGGATGCGAAAGGGGAACATGAGAGAGAGTCATTGAGGAGGGAGACATGAGAGACTCGACCAGCAAACAGTATTGAAGACACCATTGAGAAGCAAAGATCTATATTGGCGTCTAGAGTAGCTCGTTGACTAATTGTACCTTTATTCACCATATATATATTTATATTAAAAAAAAACAACAAATAAAAAAGCAAAACGTTATATCGTCGTTTTTATTTCAAGGATTCCCTGAACCTGTGCCTTCTAAGAGACCTTCAGCCGTGGAAGGAGAACCAAGAGATCCCACCTTCGAGGGCAGCCGCTCGACCTTGGAGGTGCGAAAACGCTACAGCGCACCCGAGTTATTTACGCAAATTACAGTTATTTACGAGTTTTTTTTTTTAATTACTGCAAAATTGTGTAAATAACCCAACTCTAGTGGCGACGTCTAATTTTCATTATCAAACATTCTAAATTTCACATTCTTTATTTTTAACTAACCGAAATCAAATTTCATAAAACAAAGTAAATCTCTGCCAAGCAATCTCCAAAATGTAAGCATATAATCACTAAGTGCTAAGTACACCCCACCAGTATCCGTTGTAGTAATAGTGATTCCATTGACCAAATTTGGGGACCAGCAAAACTGTGCCTCCGAAAACAAACCCCCACTACCATTATTTCCTAACCCTACAATCTTTACAATGGCTCTTGATGAAGAGGCGAAACGTCGAGTAAATCCAGTGGCGGATCCAGAGGTGTTGAAAAAAAGTGTCATTCATCCCGAATTTTTTTTTTTTTTTTCCGAAAATGTCAAAAAAAAACGTTCAAGATGAATCTGTAAAATTTTGTCATATTTATTTCTGAAAAGTACATTTAAAGACAAAAATTTCAAAAAAAAAAAAAAAACGTCTCGATAAGTTAATTTTTGTCAGTTTTACGGTTATTTAAAAAAAAGTCGATGTTTTTTGAAAATGCTATAACTTTTTTTTGGCTGGGTCAAATAATCTGAAAAAATTCTCAGACACGTTTTCAATAGGGTATAAAAAGATGACAAAGTTTCAGCCAAATCAAAAATGGTCGGGTTCAAAAGTGGTCGAGTTGGCGTGGAATGCCCCATATATATTAAATGGAGCGCTAGCAGCGCTATCTACTCGTTTATAGCAAGAGTTACTTGTTGCAATTGTCAAAAGCGGTGCAGATTGCATTCTCTATTATCTATGCTCTAAACTCGCTTCACAGTTTGAATCTTAAATTTTATCTCTTACTATAATAGTGACATTTGATAGATGTTTATATATATAGTTTGGACATTGTGTTAATAGTTGTTTGAATAAATTCTTAAGTGATTATAGATTTAATATATACTCTTATCAACAAATATTTCCTAATCATAATTTTAAATAGTGAAAACAATAAGCTACTTATCCAAAATGGGGAATTATCTTGACTATTTTTAAACAAAACATAATTACTTGATTTTTTTTCCTAAATAACTTTGCAAATATGTGCACGAGATATTCTTTCAAAATTTAAATTGTTTTAAAATGATTCTTTTGGGTATGACTGGACTTTATATAGCTTTGATTGTCACAATTTGTGGTTTGGGTATAATTTTTCTTGCTGTGCCAGATTTAATGGAAAATGATTTGTGGTTTGTGGCATTACTAGATTTATTAGCCAATTGGGTTCTTGTTTGGGAATTGACTAGTTTCTGTCATTTTATAGAAGGTGTAAGACATAAAAATATTTTCAGTATGGAAATTTCCACTCTTCGTATTTAAATATTATGTTGCTGTCACAAATCGAATCAAATGTTAAAGCTTTTTTTACTAGTAATATGGAATTAGAAAATGCTGAAAATGTTTTAAAGACTCATTCCCCTAACTCTGAACAGTTTGTTGAAAATAATTTACCTATATCAAGTTCTAATTCTCAGAATAATTCCAAAGTGCAATTAATCAAATTGAGCACATCGCCAAATTGTTCTACCTATTCACATATATTACCATATAAAGAAGAAAATATAATTTCAGCTATTGTTCTCTCCAAATGGGATGATATAATGGGACCCCAAACTGTTCATGTTTGGTTTAAAAGACTTTTTGAAGATTTCGCAAATGATGATTCAGTTCAAGCACCGCCATTGGATATTTCGGGATTTCGAGCTGAAAGTGAAGAGGAGCAATTTCTTATTAAGGCTGTTAATTATCTTTCAGGACACACAGTTAATTATACTGGACTAACTTTGATTAATTCAAAAAATAATTATATAAAAGAATTATGTGCATCTTATAATAGCAGTTTATTCGTTGTACCTCATTTAAATTTTGTTTCACAATCTTTAGAGTTTTTTGTGAAAAAAAATGATTTCTATATTCCATATTCATTTGCTGTTCTAGTCCATTATAAACATTATTCTTATTATTTAAATCTTTTTGATTTAGTAAGGATTTGGTTAGAAAAAATGAGTAACAGGATCAAATTCCTAATTGTTAGTAATAATATTTTTATCTAGTATTAAAAAAAAAAAATTAAACTTTGTTTAACATCTCGTTTGTTATAATAATAATAATAATCAACTAAATCTAGACTCCTATTCTTAAAACAAGTATTTCTTCATCAATTGATGCAGTGGCGTAAAGTACACCTCCGCAAACCCCGCGATGCACATATCTTTACAATAAATTAATGTTAATGAAAAAGAGAACTTCAAAATGACATTCCATTTATTTAAATAGACAAAACTAATAAACAAATGTGTTCTTAATGGGGCCAGTGGCGGATTAATGCCATTTTGTCGGGGGGGGCGGATTTTTTTTTTTATTTTTTATTATTTAAGGACTTTGACGGCATCTATGGCCATTTAGACCCCTTTCCTATTTATTTAAATTGATTGGTAACAAATTCAATTGAAACTAAAGAGCGGAAATCATAATTTCTTTAGATTACTAGTTTTTTTTAACTTTGTGAATTTCTTCTCGGGGGGGGGGCGATCGCCCCCCCCTTTAATCCGCCCCTGAATGGGGCTATTTAGAAAACACAAAATTTCCTTATGAAACTTTTAGATTTAAATAAAAATGAAAATATTTAATTAGTAAAAGAATTTGATTTTCGGTTTAACTGTGATTTATTTGTAAAAATTACAACGTTTCGGCCACTCATTCTGTGATTTTTACAAATAAACCACAGTTAAACAGAAATTCTTTTACTAATGATAACAACTGTAACTGTAACTGAAAGCCTAAACTCCAAAATTCGAAAATATTTAAATTTTAAATCCTCTGTTAAACAAAGTTTAAATTCGTTTTTAAGGCTCTTAAACTTTATTAATAAGTTTTATTTTTTTTTTTTTTTAGGATTTCTCTTCTTATAATTTTGGACAAGATGAAAAAATTATTGAAAGTCTTTTAAATTTGTGCCATATTTTGATTTCTATAAAAACTTTACCTTTAAAATCATTTTATATTTCTAATACAAAAGAATTTTTGGCGCATCCTTTATTAGAAAAGGCATTAACATCACATTTACAAACATCAGGCTGTACAGTCGTTATGGGAATTAATTTTGAAGAAATTAATCGTGTAAGTATCTTTATCTGTCTCAATTCTATCTATCTGATATATTCTGTATGTATGGAGGCAAGTGGCTAAGCACAGTGGCGTCATTTGGGGGGGGGGGGGGGGCATTTACCCCCCAAGGGCTCTGATTTTTATATTATTCTAAATAAAATATTTCAAAATATATTTACGAGTATATAAACTGTACACTCACAATTAAACAATTAATTTAATTAAATATCTTTTGGCCAAATTTGAGTACCTATTTGTAAGTAAATTTTAAGAAAAAAAGTTTGCTCCCCCCTCTCCCCCAAGAAAAAGTTGAAATGACGCCATTGGCTAAGCAGCCTGGATAAGCTGCGGATTACGGATCTGAAGTTTGAACACAACTCGGGTTGAGTCCAGCTTGCGGCAAATAATTCACCTCTTAGGGTAGGGAGTGGGAGAAAATCTCAACCCACAGACATAAAGAGCCCAATTTGAGATGGCCTAAGGCCCTTATGACTTCGACTTGGTTAACCTGGCACCTGCCGACCTGGTGGCTGGGAAGGAGCACTACCTCATCAAATCCATCCATCCATCCTTATACAGTATATATAGAATTGAGAATATTCAAAACTAGGAAACATTGACCAGGACAAAGTGTTTTTCCAAATTAATGACCCCTTAATATTGTAAAATTAGATTCTTATTTGCTTTCTCATGTAACCATCTCACTGATTTCGAACCCATTCAATGAAATATCTCAAATGGACAGAAATATTTGAACATAGAATAAAAAATTCAAAATCCTATCTTATGAAAATTTAATATAATTTGTTTTTAAAGGTTATTTAATAAATAATCCAATGTGTTTTTCAGATGATTGAATTTCTTGCTCTGTTTTTAACTCCAGAAGAAAAATTATGTTCCCGTCTTATCACTGAAAGTAATAATTATTCATTTCAAATAGGATTATATGTTCAGGTAAATATAAGTATATTTATCAGGAATTGAACAGTTAAATAAATTCATTATAGTAGACTAAATGAAAAGAAATATTTTTTTTAAGGGTTTATTGATTGATGAATTTGGATGCAGAGCAATAAAATCTGAGGATCTTACTATCGCTCCATTTCCAGTTACAACCGTTGATTTAATCAAACACAATGATAAAAACGGAGGCGTTAAGCAAACACTTTTGAATCATTCTGCCAGGAACTCGCTCACCGAGACTTCTTCTGATATAGTAAGGAATGAAAATCGAAATATGCAGTAAGTTCACTTTTTTGCATTAATAATATCCCAAATTGTTTTTTTATGACATGAACATTTATATTTTTATTATTTTCATTTATTGGAAATTTTAAATTCAACTTTGCACTTCCAAATAAAACCCATCTCTAAGTCAGAGAGAGAAAACAAAACGTAATTTTTAATAGTAAAAAAAACTTTGATAAACAATCACTGCGATTCAGATCATAAATTAAATGGTGTAATATCAAGTTTCATTGAGGGGCTTAATGAATAATTGAAAATATAGAAGAGAATTAATTTTAATCAATTTATGTTTTATAATTTTCAGAACATTATTATACTCTGTTAAAGGTTCGTCTAATTTAGTCAAGAATCTTCTAAATGATTTAAATAAATTACCTTTAGAAAAGTGGTTGAATTTTATAGAAATCTTCAATAAGAAAATTGAATTATTATCAAAAACTTTATTAAATTTGGTTTTCTGGTTCAAGTAAGTGTATATATATTTAAATTTGACAATATTATTTTATTTTGTATAAGCATTAGCTGTGAACTGAGTAGAGTAAGAGATTGCTGGAGCAGCCAAAAGGAAAAAAATTATCTTTCTTTTTTATTTATTTATCAAACGATCAGAACCCAATTACAATCTATTTGCATATTGCCCATTAAGATAACTGAAATGTACATATTAAGAAAATTAAACGGCATGCTTAAAATGTAATTTAATTCTCAAAGTGCTGACTTGTTTTGGATGAAAAGAAAACAAGAATATCCTGAACTGGCAAGGGACGCTTTAAAATTATTAGTGCCATTCGCCACTTCCTATTTATGTGAACTGACGTCCTCTTCACTGATGGACATTAAAACTAAAAAGAGAAATAGGGGGACAAAAGGACATCATTTTTCTATCTTCTGACTTAAAGATTCCAGAAAAGCTTTTTTTTTTAATTTTTCAAATTTCCTGGGAAAATTCTTAATTTTTCTACAAAAAAATGTACAGAAATTCCCGCCCGGGTATTTTGTCCATTTCTATTTTTTAAAAATTGGTTTAAATAGCAACTCCTTTAAGAAGTTCAGAAAAAAGGCAAAAGATTTATCAAAATTAAAGGATGCCCCAGTTTTTTAATAGCGTCATTTGAGAACGATTCGTGCGCGGCACTAAAAAAGTATATTTTTTTATTTTTCTCCCTTTTGACTGCTTACAATCTTCTCTATTTATTTAATTTTTAATTAACAATTTTTTTTTTTTTTAGTCAAAATTCTGAATCTACTGAATCGTTGCATTCGCATCTCTGTGGTGCTTTGGCTCTATCCGAACAGGATTTACTTGTTGTTTTAGGAAATGCAGAAAAAAAAACGCCCCGGAATTTCTGCAATGATCAGAGAGATAGCAATCTCTGAACATGAACCTTGTTGAAGTTATTTTTTTCTAATATTTGCATTATTACAAAGAAAATAATTGTAAAAAAAATATTATTTATATTCCTGGTTGAGAAAAAAATACTATAAATTGTTCTTTTTTTTTTTTTTAAATTATCGACGCTTTAAAAATGATACTAGTCATTTATTTTTCTTATTTTCCGCAAAAGTTTTCAAATGTACCAAGTATTTTTTTAACTAATTTTTTAAATTCTGTAAATGAAAATATTCTCTTTTAAATGAATACATATAGAAATAAAAAAGAAACCTTTTACTGATCGATATAGTTAAAAAATTCAGAGAATTTATTACTGTTATATTTATGAATTATTTTATTTTATTGTTAAATTTTTAATTAAAATTATTTTATTTGTATAACGATTATTTTTTATTTTTGTTGATGTATTTTATGTTAATTAAAAATAACTCATTGATGTGATTTTGTTGATGTATTATATTATTCTATTTAATTATACTATGAATATCTAGTTTTAAGTATGATTATTATTGCTTTCAAAAAAGTTCTTAATTTCATTTTATTTATTAATAATAGCAAAATTTTTGAAATATCACTGGATTAATATAAATAATTAATTTAGTTTTTAAAATAAATTAAATTAGAAATTTTATCAAAAAAATTATAGCTACTAGTACTCATTGTATTTTTTGTAAAAAAATATCTTTCTTAATTAGATTATTATTTTGCCCAACATCTTTTTAAAGCTAATTTAAAATTAATCAAAAAATTATATTTAATCTAATGAATAAGAATAAACTCAAGAATATTTTTTTATACAAGTATAATGTTGTGTTGAAAATCATAATTAATTTTTCAAAATAACTCGTTGATATTATTTTTCATGTGAATGTAGGTTTCAGAATTTGTGATCAAAAGGTATTGTTAATTGAATAATAACAATATTAAAATATCCCAAAAATGTTTTATTAATTTCCCTACTCCTCCAATTTTAATTAAATTGTCTTATGTATGAATTATATAGCTGAGCAGATTAATATCAAAGTAGCAACGACAGTAGTAGGCAGCAATGAAAATGAGTTAAGGCGGAACAGGAGCGAAGGTGTTACGCATGTTTTTCCCGATAAGATGGCGTAGTGTGTCATAAAAAGTATGCCCAAAATATGAAGTAATTCAAAAATTTGCCAAGAGATGTCAGAATGGTATCTAATAATATTTAATGCATTTGGTTGATTTTCATTGATCTGTTAACAATAAATACTTCATTATTGTTATTATATATTATGTATCTTTTATAAAAGCACAATTCTTATGAAATTTTGTATTTATTTAGGATTCTCTATTGTGTATAAAATATCCAAATATGAGATTAAAATTTTGAAAAATAACCAAAGTTTATTTCAAGCAGATTAACATTTAAAACGTAAGTTTGGAACTAAGGTGGGTGATGATGGGAAACTAAATATATCTCGACACAAACAAATCTGGTGCGATGTCACACCAGATTTTTTACGCTTAATAGACTTGTGCAACAATCAGAGCCGTTTCTGGGTATGTTGTTGTCCCCTTGCTAGGTCATGGGGGGGGGGGGGGTTATGGGGCCCCCCATCCGTGGTTCCTCTAAAATTATGTAATAAAAATTAATCAGGAGAATCTAGAGACTTGTACCGAAATTTTTTTTTTAACGTTCCTGCAATCTGTGCAATAGTCAAGCAATATTTAATCAATAGAGAATAATTAATTATATTTTTTGAAATTATTTTCAAACTAGACCTGGCGCTTATAGGGAGAAGGAAGAAGGCTGGCATAAAGAGAATAGAAAAATAATAAAAGTAATATTAATTGTTTCTTTGTCAAATTTATTGATTCATATTCTTTAAATACAATAATAACAAAATGAAATTACAAAAATTTATGTCATTTAGGAATTAAATAATTATCCATGTTATAAAAAATATAAATGCAACTCATAATTTTACTTCTCTCTTAATTAAAGTTTTACTTTTTTGTTTAGCAAATCAATTGAGCTTCCTTTTTTTAAGATGGGCTAAAAAAAATTTATTTCTTAGAAATTTAATTTAATAATGATAATAATAAGAAAAAAAATGAAATAAACCTTAGGGTTCGGGCATTCTGCAACCATCTTATTTCGTACTTCCCATCGAACTTGTTGATGTTTATTCTCGCCGGGCA
Organism: Euborellia annulipes; assembly: GCA_023213315.1. Lineage (NCBI taxonomy): Eukaryota > Metazoa > Arthropoda > Insecta > Dermaptera > Anisolabididae > Euborellia > Euborellia annulipes. The sequence goes on along the minus strand of JAKCPI010005160.1, from coordinate 120,480 downwards.
ATTTAAGCTTTGTCCATTGTTCTTGGTAAGTTTTGAACAATTTAACGGGATCTGTTTTATCCAGAGAATCACCAATTTTCTTTTTTTCATTTAAATTCCAAGGTTTAATATCTTTTAAAAAATATACAATGAAAATTAAGACTTGTGGGTTTTTCTATATATATATCTCAGTACCAGCAATTTTGTCTATTTATAAAAATTAAGATAGGTCCTTTAAAGAAGAAAAATCTTTGGCTAAAATAATATAACAATCGTTATGAATAAAAATGAACTAGTGGTGCTGGCAAATACTCACATTCACCTATAGGTTTAGAATATTTTTGTTTTTCTGATACAGTTATTATTTATTTAAAATTTGAGTTTGAGGAAAAATAGGTCTGGTATTTATTTATAAGATACCCCCCCCCCCCCCCCGCCCCAAAAACATTTCCCTTTTTTGATTTGGAATCAGGAGAAAACATTACGAGCTCGTTTTCTAGCCACATTCACATCATTTTATTTTGAAAATTTCGCCAAGTCCATAATATGATATATAGGAGGACCCAAATTATTAAAATATCTGAAGAGAGGAGGAAAAAAAAGTACAGTGAGGGACAATATCAAGTCCTACTCATGCGTTTTCTACTTGTTCATTGTTTTTTAAAAAAATATTATATATTTTTTAATGGAAACTTTCATGGTTCTAACCTTGAAAATTTCCCATAAAGATTTCCATTTTCTTTTATAAAAACAATGAAATAATCACAAGTAGAAAAGGCATGGGTGAACTTTGTATTGTCCCTCACTGTACTTTCTGATGATAAATGCTCTCAGCTGTAAAGCCCCCATCATGAGATTTAGGTTCGGGTTCTCATTATTTATTAATAGTAATAGAGTTAGGAAGACCCATCATCGTGGCCACCCAGGAAAAAGAATTGCACCGTGGAACTAGGAAGTTTTGAAGGATCACGAGTCAGCTCCGTAAGCTGTGGCATCAGACCCGGTTCCAACCCTATAAAATATTCCCTGGGTCCTGGCTCGGCTTCCCCCCTGATTAACACAATGTATTAGTTCACAAATCACAGCAAAATAGGCGACCTTCATTGTAGGCCTATGTGGTGAATGCATCCATTTATTGCGGCGCAACTCTTGTGCAGTATCACCACAATGCCGTTATGTGTGTTCCTAGCTTAAAACAGGCCGAAAATTCGGCAACTTCAGGAGTGCCGGATTTTCAAAATTTATATTTATTTAACAAGTGAAACATTAATAGCATAATTAAATCGTTTTCTAAGATTTCACTTTACTTCCTCTTATTAGGAAAATATTTCGGCGATCTTCTGCCCCTACATTGCAGCACTGTGAAAGCCTTATAAAGTGGGGACTAAGAGAAAAAGAGTTCTTTCTACTTTTACCATATATTTACCCTGAAGTAAGAGATTTATTTTCCTAGATATCCAATAAGCATTCTTAAACTTACATTGTGTTTTATTAACTTTAGTGGAGGTTGAAGATGTTGATGGAGTAATAATCTTTCGAGATGGATCCTCTTCATCTATTGTTTTTGTTCTAGAAGAAACTGAAGAAATTTAGAATTATTAAAAAAAAATTACGATTATAACTTTTGCTGGATCATATACATATAGAAGGAACCGGAGAATAAAACCAGCTGCAAGTGGACATCTCTCACCTCAATTTAATTTGTAAATATTTCGACCGGCATACGCCTGGTCATCATCAGTACAAAAGAAATGATTTTTCGGAGGGCCCGTGTCAAACAATATGTTAAAAATATTTTCTTAGAAATTCAGAGAAGCGGGGGACTAATGCTAGCACGAGCGAACGTTCGCTGATGATGACCAGGCGTGATGCCGGTCGAAATATTTACAAATTAAATTGAGGTGAGAGGCATCCACTTGCAGCTGGTTTTATTCCTTTTATTCTCCGGTTCCTTCTATATGTATTCCTTTTAAAAAAAAATATACAAAATTTTTTAATGGAAACTTTATGGCTTAAAAGTAGAAGAACATTCCAATAAAGATATCTATCTTCTTTCATTAAAACAATTAAATAATTGTATGGGAAAATGCAAGGGGTACTTTATTTTTATATTGACCCTATTTGTACTTGTACAGTGAGGGACAATATTAAGTCCCACCCATGCGTTTTCTACTTGTAATTATTTCATTGTTTTAAAAAAAAATATTATATTTTTTAATGGAAACTTTCATGGTTCAAACTTAGAAAATTTTCATTTTCGTTTATAAAAACAATGAAATAATCACAAGTAAAAAATAGATGGGTGGGACTAACTTTGGCGCGCGCTCTACCTATATTTATATATATATATATTAGGGTGGCCCTTATTTTAGACTTTTTCGATTTTCAGTGTCTCACCCTCTAAAAATATGCGACTGGTTGAAAAACATAGAAATATAAAATTTTAGTCCATTTGGAGATGATTTAGAGGTCGCTCAGGAGGTCTTAGGTTCAAAAAATTCCATATTTCATATTTTTTTCTCTTCTTCAAATTTTTATAATATTCTATATCTCTTTACCTTTCCAAAAAGCATTCTTGTGTGAAAATCAATTAAATATTAACGAAATTATTATCAAAAAAGTTAGCAAAGTCACGTTTCAGCCAAATATTGTATAAAAATATTTTAAAGTTTTTTTGGAAAGGTAAAGAGATATAGAATATTATAAAAATTTGTTTATTGTAATTAGGGTTAGTAAAAATGGCATTAGGGGTGTCCATAGAGAAAAAAATATGAAAAAATGGAATTTTTTTGAAATTTAGAACTCTTGAGCGACCTCTAAATCACCTCCAAATGGGCTAAAATTTTATATTTCTATGTTTTTCAACCAGTCGCATAATTTTAGAGGGTGAGACAGTGAAAAATTGAAAAAGTCCAAAATAAGGACCACCCTAATATATATATATATACGAGGGTTCTAAAGGTAAGATAACAAGGTTACTTTTCCAGATAGTCACCACGGTTGTTCCATCTGAAAATCAATCTTTTGAAATCTGCTTAAAATAAATCAGGGTTCAAGCCGAGAAAAATAGACTTCCTCAACTTCGGTACGGGAGGGTGTTCCAAAAATCTCTGTACGCCACGTGTAGCCGAGGCCGTTAATGGTCGGGCGCCATGCAATGCTACCCTATTCGAGAGCACTTTGGGTTGTTTTTGGCGAATTGTCTTGTGCAACCGTTCCAGAGTGGCATACGAAGTTCAGGAAGCCATCGATATGTGACTCCGGGACTTGACCCTTCTCTCTATGTCACTCTCGATGGATTGGTTTACAGATGGAACAAATTTGAGCCTATTATGAAATTAAATGATATTTCATGGGAGTCAAATTGATTAATACATTGGTCTCACAGGAAATACCATTTAATTTCATAATATATGTATACTATATATGTATTATATATATATATATATATATATATATAACTACTGTAGTTTACTATTTATAAATAGATGAATCTTCTATACCAAAGGACCAAATCTGAGCAACATATACACAAAATGAGATTGACTTGACGCTCTCCTTTTGGAGCCAGAAGTGTTGGGTTAGGATGGTGGTCGCAGTTGTGCTGGTCTCACAGGTTTAGATTGCATGTGGCGGTGTTCAGTTTATATTGACTTCGGGGCCTCTGTATCTGTATACTCCCTAAGTCGAAGTGTTATTGGATGTCTCCAAGACTTTGAGATTTTGCAGTTATTGATTGGATGGGGGTGGTGTCGGTTAATGCCTGAAGTGCTTTGTTTGAGTAGACTCCGAGTCTTATTGGACCAACAACCTAGGCTATTTTACCGAGTAACTTTGTATTTATATATATATATATATATTAATTTAGTGAATAAAGAATAATAAAAATAACTCTATATACTGGGCTAAAAATTAAAAAAAGAGTCCATTTAAAAAGCTGACTGAATGAAAGATGTATGAAGAGACAGTTTGAGAAGTTTAGATACGACTATGTATAGAAGTGTAAAATTTTCATTCTAAGAATTAAGTTGAATAATGTCATAAAAACATTAATCTTAATTAAATAAAGTTATTTAGTATTCTGAAATACTAGATATTATAAAATTGAAAATATTTACCATTTGGTTTTTTGAGAATAGACTTGAGCTCTTTAGCTGGCTGTTCTGGTGGAAAATATGTTATAAAATCTTGAGGATGCAGGCATTTTTTACCTCTTTCGTATTTAATTAACGTTTTTAGATCTATATATAAAAAAATTGAAATATTGAGAAATGTTGCTAAGTGTTAAACAAAGAAACATTAAAAAAGTATATACCCAACATAAATTGTTCAAATTGTTGTTGTGGAATATTTACATAGCCTAAATTATGTAAATATTGTCGTACTGTTGAAGAATCGGGATAAGACATTTTTTTAATTAAAATCTATTATTACAATTCAGTTAAAAGATTTCCTGGAATTAATTATTAAATTTCAAATTCAAATTCATGTTTGCCAATAATTACAAAACAAATTTTAATGCAAAAATTTTAATATTAAAATATTTGCTAATTTTTTCTATTAAATTATTTATTATAAAATAATAGTAAATAATAATTATAAATATATATTTGTTTTAGGCAATTATTTTTTTTAATTTGGCATCTTTTCAAAAAAAGAGAATTTTTCCGGATTTTCCCGACATCTGCGCCAACTAGCGACAGAAATTTGTAATTCCTCATTTAATGCTAAAACCCCTGCGAAAATTTCAAACCGTTTCACTAAACCACTAAACCGTTAAAAAGTTATTGTAATTAAAAAAAATGTTATTTAACATGTTTAACATGTAGTCTAATGGAGATTCGCAAAAAATATAAAATAAATTTAATTTTAGTAGTAAAAAAAAATGCTACCAGATATTCCAAACTTTCATAATATATAAAGTAGACTTTGAATAACTTATTTTGCATAGATTTATTTTAATTCACTAAATCGTTTATGAGAAAAAAATTAGAAATAGATGAAAAACTCGGTTATTATTTGATAAATTCATTAGTGTATAAGAAAGTGCAGCAAACACTGTAGTCAGCTGAGCGCTTTAGTTGTATATACTCATAGGCGCCGGAACTGGGGGGGGGGGGGGCAAGGGTACATTGCCCCCCCTGGCAACCTACAGGGGGGACAGAGGGGGGCAAAATTTCTTTTTTTATTTCATTTATTTTTAAAAATGATATATTTTTACTTTTGAAAAATAAAATCTTCTAAATTAAAAAAAATTAAAAGAGTAAGAAATTCATTTTTTTCCAAATTTTTTCCAAAAATTTTTGATAAAATCACTATCAAATTTTTTAAAATTTTAATTTTATTAAAATTGTGATTTTATTTAAAATTTTTAAAGTTTTATAGTAGATTTGTTTTTGTTTTATACAATTTAAACATATTAAATTATTTTAATTTTCTAAAAAATTTTTTTTTGCCCCCCTGATTTAAATTCGTTCCGGCGCCCCTGTATATACTTTACAAATAGTTGTAGGTAATAGTCAGGGCCGTAACGAGGGCGTGGCAAAACAGGCGCCATCACGGGCGCAACTGGGCTAGGGGCGCAAAATAAAGGGGACCGACCTAGTTGTGAGCTGAACGAGGTTTTTATTATTTTGGGAATTAAATTTTATTTTGAATATAAAATTTTAAAAATTAATACGCTAGCCCCCCTCCCCCCTCATATCAAGGGTTACAAGGGGGGGGGGTAAAGGGGGTAATTACCTCCTGAGATTTGAAAAAAAAATACTTTTTTTCGAAAAAAATGTATTTTTAATGTAAAATTTTAAAAATTAATACTTAAAAATTTGATTTGTATTTATATTCTGGCAAACAAGTACAGAATGCGCCTTTAAATTACCGAAATTAAGAAAAAAAATGTGTGCTGTGCGACCAGTCACTCCATATTACCCCCTCCCCTTCCGAGAAACACCTCTGGATCCGCCACTGCCTCATATGAGGTATAAAAAACAGTTAAGAATAAAAAAAAAAAGTGCATGAGGTAGATTTGAACTCGCGAAGTTTGGTTACGTGAGAATGGAAAAAAACATAGACTGCTTGAGGACGAATTAACCACCTGAGCCACTCTTTACTTAATTGCTTTAGGGTAAAATAAGCTATATAAGAAACATGAAATAAAAGAAATATTAAAAAAATTTTAATATTCCACATATGATATATCATTTTTCATTACTTTTTATTCGGATTAATAATTTATAATCAAAATGTCAATATCATGCCTAGTTTTCAAATAATTCAATGGACAAACATCAGATTGTTTATGCCTTGATGTAATTAAACCAAAAACTCTATCTAACATATGATACATGTCATTAATTCTTGAATTCCCCCTGATTCCAGAGAACTAAAGCCCTTTTAATTATATGCTATAATTTGGGAGTTATTGGCGATCAAAGTTAAGCTTATTTTCGCCCTTAATGACATCAACACTCAATTTTCTATATTATCGAAAAAGCTTATTTAGCATTGTCTGATTAAAACCAAATTTTTACCAGAGATTTATAATTAAAAAATGAGTTTTTTTCTAAAGTTTCATTGAGATTGGTAAAGAAATAAATAAAATATTGACTATTTTGTAAATTTAGTTTTAGACTTCGCGATCCCGGATATGTAAAGAGAGCCGTCTATGAACCGGGTCTAGGCTTGAATCTGAGATCCCAATTCTAAAACTCAATTTACAAAATCGTCAATATTTTATTTATTTCTTTACCAATCTCAATGAAACTATAGAAAAAAACTCATTTTTTAATTATAAATCTCTGGTAAAAATTTGGTTTTAATCAGACAATGCTAAATATTATTTTTCGATAATATAGAAAATTGAGTGTGATGTCATTAAGGTCGAAAATAGTCTTAACTTTGATCGCCAATAACTCTAAAATTAAATCATATAATTAAAAGGGGTTTAGTTATTTGGAATCAGGGGAAATTTAAGAATTAATAACATGTGTCATATGTTATATAGAGTTTTTGGTTTAATTACATTAAGGCATTCAATATGTGACGTTTGCCGTTTGAATTATTTGAAAACTATGTGTGCTATTGACATTTTTATTATAAATTATTAATCTGCATTAAATGTAGTAAAAAATGATATATCATATGTACAAAATTAAAATTTTTTTAATTAGCCTTTTATTTAAAGTTTCTTATATGGTCTAAATTTCCACATTTTATAAATTCAATGATAGCTGAATCGTTAAAGTGGTCATCACTTTTCATTTTTTCCATCCTCGCTCTACCAAACATCGCGAGTTCAAATCCACCTCCTGCACTTTTTTTTTTAAATCATATTATCAATTTCCTTTTATTTTTAATGCTAACTTATAATTTCATTTATCTACCATTATAACGAGAGAAAGGATTTGTGGAATATAAATTTTGTTAAACCTATGTTTAGGGAATTTTGACAAATTTTTAAATAACTTTTTTTATTTATGTTGGCATGGAGGCCACAATTTTAACCAATTAGGCTGGCTGGATTTGGCGAACGAATCTGGAGGAGCAAATGAGCAGGGTATTATCACAGAATAATAATATATCCTGGATATATCATTAATCTGTGGCTTGTAATTGTAACATGTTGTCAGAGCCAGAGAGATTATTTCAGCAACTCAGAGAGGAATTTCATGCTAAAATTTGTTAGCGCCGATACTAGCGCCTCGATTGGCGACTGAATCAGTCTAAAACAATGGATTTCAATTCCTCCCATAGAAATAGCCTGTACAGATCATTGGCACATATCGGCACAGATTAATTATATGTTATATTATACTGATATTATGCTATTAATCTGTGGTAGGGAGAGACAGTAAGCCAGTTAATAAATAGTTAAAATAAGTTTATTCCCTGCAGTAAGCTTCCTGATTTATTCCTTGATCTGTGAGTAACTCCCAGGGAGGTAATAATTCCACGCATGTGTCAAATGTCACTAAAATCACTAGAATATTTTTAAATTATGGATACCAAAATGGAAAATAAATATTTTTATTCATCTGAATGGTATAAACTTTTTTCACATTTAATTGGGAAATATAAAGAAATTGAATTACCACAAGAAATTATTGATTATTTGAATGATGATATATTTATTTTACCGAAAGAAGTATATAAAACAACCGAGGAAGATATAGAAAATGATTCTTTAGATGAAAATAAGGTAAATTGATTCCTTTCTTTCTATGGCAACCTAGAGCCAAATTATTTTCGTTTCTAAATTCTTGTTACTCTCTAGTAATTAATTCTTTAAGTTATGATATTCCCATAAGAAATGTATGGAAATGACATTCAAGTGATCAAATTAAAAAGGACCTTTCTATAAAATTATCACCCCATGGCTAGACACGGAGCCCACCAATGATAAACAGAATGAAATCTCTATTGTTTAATGATGTTACTAATTTTTTTTAGGTGCCAGCTTTTCCTGAATTTTCTTCTCTGTTACTTCGATCACTAGAAGAACTTGGAGGGACTGTTTTTGTCAAAATAAACAACATCACTCCTAAAGCAAGTTGACAAAATTTCTAATAATGAATTTACTTTAAAGGCCCTTGAATTACAGAATTTAAAACATGCCCTGCTAATTAGATGTGATTTGATCGCTGTGTAAAAGAATTAATCAGGAAAATATTTAGTAGATCTTATAGATGTTTGTGGGCCTCACGTCACTAATCATCAAGACAAAGGGTGTAATAATTTATAGTTTATTTTCAGGATTCTTTATGGATCACTTCTACAAAAACATCTAAATGCAGCGATTTAGAAGATATTTATTTATTGTTAAAAGGATCCACAGAAATACATAAATTTTTTAAAAAATCAGATGGAAGAGACGTAATAATATTAAAAAAGTGGCAAGATATTCATCCCGGATCTGAATTTAGATGTTTTGTTTTTGACAATAATCTTATTGGTAATTTACTATTATAAATTTTGTTTATATTATCGATAATCATCCGGACCCGTCCCCCTCCACCCCTGAAAAAGATTTTCAAATATGCATGTCACCAAATATTCTTAATATCTTTCATGAAATGCTTTGAGGGTCCCAAAACCAATTTTACTTTTCCTCTAAAACATCTTTTGAATCATTTTGTTTGAAAGCAAATTGCATATAATCCATATATAGTATATTAAATAAAAATATAATACTACTAATATCAATTTTATTTTTTAGCAATTACTCAAAGAGACAATAGACTTTGTTATGAACATATTGACCACTCAAGATATAAAATATTAGAAAGTATTAAGAAATTTTTTAAAAAAGAAATAAGAAACAAATTCCCAATAAACAATTGTAAGTTATAAAAAATAATAAATATATTGTTTTCTGGGAGAAATTTCATAATAATGTCCATTATTTATAATAGGTTGCCTATTACATTTTACAAACAAGTCGTACTCATTTCGAAATTAAAAATTGAATACCTATAGGCCTATGAGTACAAACCGAACAGTTTCTGACCGACATAATTTTGATTTGGCTGAAATTCGAGGATTTTTTTTTTTTTTTTAATATTTTGGAAAATAGAGAGGGTCGAAAATTTGAGAATTTTGTGATTTTTTGGCATAGAGACTCTCTCCGGTTCTATTTAAGCTAAAAAAAAAAACTTTTTTCCCATTTTTAAGCTAAAAAAGTGAATTTTAAGAAAAAAATTGTTCCACCAAAATTTATTAAAAATCTCACATTGTTATCAACAATTAAAATCTTTAAATCCGAAAACGGTTTTTTTAATCGATGGAGAAACAATTATTTCTATTGAAAAAAATTAAATAATCTAACGTGATTCGTCACATCGACGCTCCGGATCCAAGGCACGCCTCCTTTTCTCGCCCTATACCGTTTTTCTCTGCCTTCGGTGGGCTTTGCCGCTTGCCAGGGGGCTGCGTCGTCGGCAAAATATTAAAAAAAAATCCTCGAATACGGATCTTTTTTTTGATATAGAACCCGTAAAAAAATTTCAGCCAAATCAAATATATGTCGGTCAGAAACTGTTCGGTTTGTAAAAGAATTACACATATACAAAATTAGAATGACTTTTGTTTGAATATTTTCTTTTCAAAAGTACTCTTCTTTTTATCTATTAAAATTTATCTTTATTTTCCAGATGTCTTTGACATAGTTAAAACCCCATCAAGCATCAAATTGATTGATTTTAATCCCTTCGACTCTGAATCAACCATTCCAATTTTATTTACATGGGACGATATATATAAATTAATAAAACAATATGATAATGACTCTGATAATGAAAACTCTCCCGTATTACCAGAATTCCGTTTTATATTAGAAGATCCTGGATATGTACCAAGTGTAACACAACAATATTGTGAGCCTCAGGAAGCAAAAGATCTCGTTAAATTAGCGAGTAACTTATCTCTAATAGAATTGCTTGAAAAGGTTTGTTTCATAAATTCATTAATATTATTAGGATGGGAGAAAACAATCAGCAATAGAATCTAAGGACTCTCTTATAGCATATAATTATATATTTTTTGCCCAGCTCGATGTCTTTTTGTGATCTTTAGTGCAAGATATAAAAAGAAGGGGGAAAAAAAATGTTTAAAAAAGAAATAAAATAAATTTTTTAATTAATTTAATATAATAAAAAAAAAAAAAAAAAAAAAAAAAAAAATAAAATTTAAAAAATTATAAATATTATTAAAATATAAAAATTATTAAAATTTTAATTAATTTTATATTTTTTTTAAAAAATTAAATAAAAAATTTTTTATTTTTTTATTTTTTTTTTTTTTTTTAATTTTTATTTTTTAATTTTAAAAAATATAAAAATTATATAAAAAAAAAAAAAAAAAAAAAAAAAAAACCCTCCCCCCCCCCCCCCCCGGGGGGGGGGGGGGGGGGGAACGTTCCCCCCCCCCCCCAGTCCCGGCGTCTATGCAAGATATGATTGAATGGTGGATGAATGTCTAATTCAGTGTTTCTCCAACTGTATGGTGCGGACCTGGGAGGGGGGATCCCTTTTCCAGTTCAAAATATACTCTTCTCAAAGAATATTTTAAATAAATAGAACCACGACGGAAGGATGGGGGTATTTGGATCATTTTCTGTCTATTCAATCATTATTTTTGGAATTTTGGGACTAAGGTACAGTAAAACCCCTCTTAACCAGCCTGGTCGGGACCGAGACACTGGCCTATTACCCGTTTAGCCGGTTAATTTCTGTGAAAAATTGATTTTCATTCATTTTCATAATTTCTAACTCGCTTATTTTTGTTTAAGATATCTCAATTCCGAGCCTTATTTCCTCAGTGCGGGGTGGGTTTTTTTGAGATCGGAAGAAATAGAACAGGCCGGCCCGTAGCAAGGTCTGACGCCTGTTGAAAATATAAAAGGAAGGAACAGACATGTGAAAAACAGGACTGCCAGTCCCAGCTCAGGTAGTTCGTGGTCGCCATCCACGTACCCACAAGTTGTGGGCCCCGGTTAATCCGAGAACCGGATGATCCGAGGCTGGATTAGAGAGGTTTTACTGTATTCAAAAAAGAACATTTTATGCAAAAATTGTTGTATTTGACTTGGATTTGATTTCGTAAAGGTAGAATTCTATTTGGAAAAGGCTGTACTTGAAAATGCTATATAAGTAATAAAAGGGTGCTTATATTCGCTTGTAGATTGATTCCTCCCCTCCTATCATAAATCACATCACTCATCAATATCTCTGTAATCAATTAATTAATATATAATTTTTTTTTTAGGAATATCACAATCAAATCAATTCAGAATAGAATATAATAAATATATAAAATAAAAGAAAATTCTAGTTTAAAATATTTTTCAATTTTTTTAGACAATAAATATCGGTTTGTTTTATTTTTCGGGGTAATTTTGATTGGTAAATAAATCACTTTAAAAAGAAAATAACATAAGCTGCATTTTACAACCAGATTTAAAAAAATTTCAGCCACATTCCTTTGAATTCCAAAATTGCCCCCCGGGAATAGAACCCAGGATCTCCAGCCTTTCCGGGGCATCTGAATCCTATACTTTGCACCAGACCACCGGACCCTCGATCAACACCAATAAAAACTCACATCCCCGATATATACAAGTTGATCGTGCATTTCAATAACAAGAGAATTGAAATAAGAAATCTTGATCACTTGTCAGCCGCTTTTTAAGCCAGGAGGGGACAGACAGACATCTTGTCCTGCTCTGACACCCTACTGTAAGCAGTAAAGCCCTTGTCAGGGGCTGAGGGATTTATTATAGTTTTAACTATAAACAAATTTAAATCTCGAACAATAAAATAAAAGTGGTAAAATTAATGTTTTAAAATATTAGGATCCGGGGTTACTAATGGGGAAAAAAAATATATATATTTCAAAAGAACAAACTACACTATTTGATGTAATTTTGATTCGCAGCAAATTTAATGTTATATACGAAGAAAAATATATACATTGCAGTGACGGGGTCAGCTTATTCTCAGTGGGGGTGCAGAAGTGGGACAAACTTACCAACAGGGGGGTGGGGGGGTGGACAATAATATACATATAGGGCATATCAACAGAGAAACAAAAAAAAATTGGGAGAGCATCCAAGGGGGCAGATGTTATTGTCGGGGGCACTTGCCCCCCCCCCCCCCCCGTAGCCCCTTCAGTGGAGGCCTGACCGCAAAAGCTACCAAGAACGGAGAAAATTCTCGTAGGTAACAAAAGGTTTTTGTATTTTTATTGTTTGATTTTTTTATTTCATTTCTTAGGAAATTATAAGTTGGCATTAAAAATAAAAGGAAATTGATAATAATAAAAATGAAAAAAAGTGCAGAAGATGGATTTGAACTCGCAAAGTTTGGTAAAGTGAGGATGGAAAAAATATCTTTGTTGACCATTTACGTTTCAGCCAACTTTGATTCATGGAGCGCCTCTCTTGCATCGCAGGACCCCAAATCGCAAAACTCTATTAACAATATTTTATTTATTTCTTTGCCAATCATTGTGAAACTTTAGAATAAAAACTCGATTCTTTATTCTTAAATCTATGGCAAATTTTTGTTTTTTATTAGACAATGCTAAATAAGCTTTTTTCTATAAAGTAGACTTCGGTGGTGAGGCCGTTAGGCCCGATTTAGGGTTAAGTTTGATCATCAATGACTCTAAAATTAGATTATCATATGTGCAATATTAAAATTTTTTTTAATACGTCTTTTATGGCTGAATCGTTAAAGTGGTCAACAAAGATATTTGTTCCATCGTCCCTTTACCATCTCCTGCGCCTTTTTTTACTTTCTCTTACCGTATATATGAAATATATAGAGAGAAAGTATTGTGATCATGTCAAAAATTCGATGTCGAGATTTTGATGGATATAAGGGAAAGTCGGGTAAGATGACGAATTTGATTTTTTGTGAAAAATACGCATCCGTCCGGCCTCATTAGGAACCTCTGGCGGTCACCTATCCGTATCAAGCCACATCTCACTCCCCATTAGTGTAATTGATAGTGCGCGGAAAAGTGTTTTTGCGGTACTCTTCTGTAATTTTACTTTCTCGTACCCTATATTTTTGGCCACTTTTCGTTAGGGATAGAGTTCATTACGTAAGATTTTGTATTTATAATAGGATATTCTTAAAGTGCTATTCAAGACGTATTGATGTATCATTTTATTTGTTTCTGATCTGATGAAACCCTTAAATGTTCGAAAAAAAAAGTCGGGTAAGAGGGCGAGGTAACTACCTCTCTACCTTGTATCGATGTATCTTTTAATCTTCCGCCGCTTCCGACCACGAGGGAAAAAGCCCCAAGGAACCTAGAAAAATTACCTCACCAGCACTCCAGTGAAAGATGCCTGGCCTACTCATTAGAAAAAAAAAGAGAGGGACGAAAAAGAAGATAAAAAAAAAAGCAGTGACAATTGAAAATAAATCTGCAACAGGCAAGACTAAACTTGCTAATTGCACTAGAAAAAAGAAGCAACTTTGTAAGCGCGAGCCAAGTCTCCAGTCTTCTGACTCTGAAGAGTCAATTGTCATTCCTTACCCTTCCACTACATTATGTCCAAAATTCTGGCTGCGTTATCTTCTAACTTTGATTCCTGATATAAATTCCACCAGCCATAAAATACCCTTATATTAGAGATATACTCGAGACATATTCCGTTTTGGGAGGAATATATATACCGTGTATACATCTTTATGACACAGTACTAGCTCTGATGATGGCTCCCTGGGACCGAAACTTTAGCAGTGGGCAGAAAAAATGAAGAAATTAATACTTGCTACAACCTTTTCATTTTACAATTTCCAAGTATGATAGGAGAAGAGAAATTTAGGATTTGTAAAATTCGTGTATTTGTAGAATGATTTTATTATTCTTTATTATTATGAATAGAAAATACATTTTTAAAAGGTTATGGAAAATAGTCAAGAACTTTAAGAATGTTTACGTAAATAAAATATCAGTTTTCATTAATATTAGAATTAATAATTTTTTATAGAACATCTTTTTTTAAAGTATATTATTATGAAAAAAATATGTTAATATTTGCGAAAAGAAATTGCAAATATTATTAATTTAATATAAAAACAGTTATTATCCTTTATATATATTAGGAGAATTTACATTGGGTTAAAAAATATAGCTTAAGGTTTTTTAATATAAAAAATAATTTAATATGAAAAAATTATATTTAATCAATAATTGTAATAAAACTTAAAAATATCATTAAGTTACAATATTGATTTTTACTTTTTATTATTTTTGATTATTTATAAATTGAAAGGGATTAAAAGTTTTATATTATATAACTTTTTATTTGATAAATAAAAAAAAAAAAGAATTATTTGCATACTTTTTAGTTATTATATATAATAATATAAAAACTTAGGGAACTTAAAATACTCAGTCGCCTGAAAAAAAAATGAATTTTGTTGTCTTATGAAATTTAAAAAAATTTAGTTTTTAAAGCGAATGATGAAAATTTTGAATAGCTAGTCTAATATGTATTATTTTTCCCTTTTAGAATCAAAAATTTCATTTAAATATGATAAATTTGATTTGAAACAAACAAACATATTAGGTTCTAAATTTCTATAAATATTGTACATTATATATACACCTCAAAGTAATTAAAGGATTTATTTATATATATATATATATTTATATAATATAAAATATTAATTCTTTATGATTATAAAGATTTATATTTTCCCAACGTTCAACATTAAAATGAAATCTATATTTTTGAAAATAAATAGTGTTTCAAGTATATATTTAACAAATACTAAGTAAAATTTTAATGTTTTTATTTTTAAATAGACGTTTCACAAATTTCAAGATTCATGCACATTTTCTCATTTAAAATGCACAATTAATATAAACATATTTGTTAATAAAAAATTAATTTAATATTTTATAAAGATTCGCAAATGCAATTAAGAATTTAAGTTTTAATAATACTTTATAAAATCTTTTTCAGGGCTTTTGTATCATTGCTAAAATTGCAGCACATATCTTTTGCGGGTTGGTTTCATCCGGATAAAGTTGCATGGCTTTCTGTACTTGTTCCTCAGGAAATATGGCTGCTAAATGATAATGTAGTTTAAGTCTGGCATTTTCAGAGCTCGAATTAATTGGAGTATGAGTGGGGAGACAAGTATTATGTTGTTGTTGTGGCCATAGCATAGGTTGGTTTTGACCAGAGGGCCAAACAGAAGAATCACATGATTCTTGAATAAAATTGTTATCACAAACTTGCACACATAAATTTAATTGAGGATCTGAAGTACTGCTCGATCGCTGAATATGTTTATTAGGATGAAACTGGACATTCGCTGGCCAAGCTCGATATGCGTCTGGGGCTGAAGCAATTCGCGTCACGTTTTGATGAAGACTTGTTTGCGATTCCCAAGGAGAGACATTCGGCTTATATGAAGCTTCACTTCGGTTTCTCGGAGCTACAGTGCTATTAGAACTTGACAGTGAATTCATATATTGTTGCCTCATATGAAATAATCGAGGATCGCAGAGAGGATTAAGAGTTAATTGTCTTTGCAATTTGCGATGAAGATTAACTGAATTATCATAATCAGAAGAGACTTCAGATTTAGAAATGTTCTTTAGAGTTGGTTTATGCCCACTTTTATGTGTCCACATATTATGTTCATAGCTTGGACTTATCTGAGGTTGGTACTTGGTAAAATGTTGATTAGGTCTATTTTCTGTGACATTTTCAACACTTTTGCTTTTAGAAACACTTGAATTGGAGGGTGAGTCTGTTTCAATGGATAAATTATATGATGGAACGTTCGATTTTGTTCGAACTAAAGGATTCTTCTTCGGAATTGTAGGCTGTTTTGATTCATTTTCTGAACAGGTAGTTGGAAGAGGTAAACTAAGAGATTTTCCTTTAAGTTGATTACCTGGGCTAGAATCTCGACTTCCTCTAGCTTGAAGTTGTTTTTGAGCATATTCTACTAGCCGATCTGTCACCGATTTATGGGGTTGCAAACCTCTTTCAGGATGATGAAACTTACATTTATTTCCATATGTACATTTCTTTCCATAAGGACAAGGAAGAGGAAGATCATTAGAACGTGAAAGCCGTAAAAACATGTCTAGAGTTGGTCCTGACCTTCCAAGCGGATCATCAGGTGGCATAAATCTAAAATATAAAAAAATAATGATTTAGAAAAAAAAAATTAAAAATAAAATAATAGACCATAAATTATTAATTTAGTAAACAAGACATGATATTTAATTTTAGGGGTGGGTTTCCCGTTCAGGCCCAAAGCCATCACGAATTGGACTCTGTCTGTTACTGAAGGTGAGATTATTTCCCACTTTTCTACTCCAGGAGGACTTTGGCAATGCTCGATAGTGCAAGTGGGATGTGAGTTGCGTTGCAACTTCAAATCCGTATTCCGCAGCTTAACCGCTTACCCACAAGCCTCCTCAAGACCTAAATTTTATTGTAGGACATATTAAGTGAGGTCGAATGAGATATTTGGTCTAATACTCTGGTTAATTCTCTAAATTGGATAATATTTTCAATTTACTCCCCCAATATTAATTATTATAAATTTAATATTACCTATCGTTAACAAAGGAATACATTAAAATCTTTTCTTCGACAACTTTTCTAAATTCGGGACTCTCTTGGATTAAGTCTCGATAATTATCATTCGATACGACAACGCCATCAATTTCAGCTGCCAATTTTAAAATGTAGCGATCATCATAGCAGACCATTCTTTTGCCACCAACTAAACGTGAAGGAGTGAAAACCAAAAATCGATCTTTTTCTAGTTCCAACAGTATTTCTTGATCTGAAAATAAAGATTTAATTTAATAATCATATTAAATTTAAAAAAATGAAATTTTTTCATAAGAAACTTTTCTTTACCTTTGATTGGATGATCTGGCCTGGAAGTTTCTTTCCTCCATTTAGGAACAAAAACAGTAATATTTTTATGTCCTCTGGATCGAAACCAGTCAACACAAATCTTTATTCCCCGACAAGAGTATATTTCTTTATTCCCATGACTAAAAATGAGGAAAAAATAAAATTTTGGAAAACTTAAAATAGATATATTAAGTTAATTAATTTAATAAATGCTTGTTCATTTAGTAAATTTTACAAGCAGATATTTGTAAAAACAAAATTCAAGTTTTAGTTGAGTATTAAAGAAATATTTTGTGAGAATACCTCATTGCCACATTGCTACCATCAATAACAATTGGACGTAAAGGTGGCTGGTCTTGGCTCTCTTCTGCTTTAGTCGTTTCACAACTGGATGCTTCTCCAAATTCTAATCCCAACTCCTGTTGTTGTGGAGTCTGAGCTCCAAGCTTTACTAATTCTTCAAGTAATTCATTTTGTCCAGGATCTGGGCCGAGCTTTTGTAAAGCTATTTGAACTAAATGTTCAGGATAACCGAGCTTTAAACCAAATTCCACTCTGCTTGTATAATTTGTGACAGAATCCTGAGAATGCAGAGGGGGCTGGAAACCGCTCGCTTGTGAAACATATTCAGCAAATTCAGCTTTCAGGGTATCTGACTCAGTCCGACAAACATCAGGGTGACTGGATGGAACTTGATCTTCGGCTTCATAGTCTGAATCGTAACTTGAATCCTCGCCAGCAAATGATTGTTCATTATGCTCAGCGCATATTTTATCAACATAATTCTGAAAAATAATTTATTTATATATTATTATTAACATTAATTCAATTGTTAGTTTTATTTTTCTCCATAAAAAGTTAAGAATTTTAAAAAGTAAAAAAGAAATGCATTTAAATTCGTTTAAAAGAGAAAGAAAGTAGGATATCATATCTCTGCATTTCTATTATTTTAAAAGACATGCGGATCCTGAAGTCTTGGGAGGGGGGAGAATATTAATAATTTACGACGGAGCTAATCCAATCCCAAAGCCCTTGCCAATGCACTCAGTCACCATGAGATCTAGAGCTTCGAGGGCTCGGGTCTAAATTTTTTAAAAGGATCTATAGTAAGATTGATTTCTTTTAATTTGGATGGAGGGTTTCATCCCCAAACCCCCCCCCCCCACACACACTCATAAAATCCGCCAGTACTTTAAAAAATTTAATCGAATTTTTCAAGATTCAAAACTTTGCATTATCCACTATAAATTTTCAAATTTTATTAAAAAAAATAAAATAAAAAGGGAATATTCTTATATCACCACCTCAATATATATATATATATATATATATATATACAAAATTTGTAAATATGGATTTATAATATAATACAATTATCACTCATTATTTATGAAATAAGAATTAAAACATAGTATTAATTAATAAGAAATTAGATAAAGTAATATGATTTTATTTATACTTGATATTATTCTATTATAGACATAATGGATTTAGTTAAAAAAAAAAAAAATTTTCTCTTATTATTTTATTGTTGGCTGTTAAATGTAATTAAATTCTTAATAATTAATTAATTGATAGAGTGAACAAATGCCTAGATTTTATTTAATTCTCTTTAAAATGAATAAAAATTTAATTTACATAACAAATGTCACTTATATAAAAAAAGAGTGATAATTTTATGATATTAATTAAAAATAAAAATTAAATAGACTATAAAAATAAGTAAAGAGATAAATTTGATTTGTTTTAGGTGGAAAAACAACTTACTTGGACCTGAGGGACGAGATCTGTCAAACAAAGTGTCTCCTTTTCATGGATTGGCTCAAAACCAAAGTATGCGAAACCCATATCCGTTTTTTTATTTATTGATGAGTTTTCAAATATTTTAATTGAGAATAATTCTTGAATTTTCTCGGCATTTGCAATCACAAATGGTAAATATATATGTTTGACACGAATCAAGTTGGTTTGTTGGCCCACTTGTTCCATGATTGGAAATTACCTCCATATCTTGACACTTGAATTATTGGAATGATTTTCCATGGATCACATGTTTATTATTAAGTTGATGGGCATAATCCAGGCAAATGGCAGTCACAGGGAATATCCTGGTGGGAAGCAATTCGGGTGAAGTAAACAAGGGAAAAGCCAAGTGGGAGAGTGGAGAGTGGAGAGCGCAGCTGGCCGAATCTGAATCCGGGTTGGCTGCCAGCGCCGCCGCAATTAGAAAGTGGCGACGGGAGACGGGAGACGGGAGACGGGAGACGGGCGACGGGCGACGGGCGACGGCCCACTTGGCCAACCAGCTCACCTCCTCCTCCTCCTCATTGCCTCTCTCTCACTCTCTTCCTTGATTGCCATGCTTGGGAGGACCTAGTTCCTCTTACGGTATCTACCTATCCCGGTATTGGGAACACACTCTATCTCCATCTCATCATTCTAAACTGTTCTTTTTAAGAGAGATTTCGGAAAAAAATTAAAGCATGTTTTTTTCCCTACCAAGGACCAAGGTTTTTTTTATTAATAACAAATTTCATCTAAGCTCGAGGCAGAATTAAATTCAACCCTTTTATTTTCCCAATCGATTAATAAATAGCAAGTTTTATGGCAGACCACGTTTGAATGTTTCAGCCCCAACTGTTTTATTTTCAATAGCTTTTTTAGAAGCCAAATATATTTTATATAGGAAATAAAAAAATTTTTTTTTTTTAAAGAAACTGAGTGTTATTTATTGGCGAGGCCAAACATCCCCTGGTCCGGTTTTTTTTTTTTTTTTTATTAAAAATCAATTCAATTTATCACCGATACTTTTGTTGTTAAATTTTCTTTTACTCGCGGGCCGGATCTGTCCTGGAGACTCCTAATCACTGACCTATAGCTACATTCATAGGCGCCGGAACTGGGGGGGGGGGGGCAATATGACTTCTTTTATTTCATTTATTTTTAAAAATGATATATTTTTACTTTTAAAAAATAAAATCTTCTAAATTAAAAAAAATTAAAAGAGTAAGAAATTCATTTTTTTTCCAAATTTTTGATAAAATCACTAGCAAATTTTTTAAATTTAAATTTTATTAAAATTGTGATTTTATTTAAAATTTTTAAATTTTATAGTAGATTTGTTTTTGTTTTATACTATTTGAACATATTAAATTATTTTCTAAAAAAAATTTTTTTGCTCCCCCTGATTCAAATTCGTTCCGGCCCCCTGGCTACATTAGCATCCCTAATTTCCAAAGGACTTAAATTTATTTTTTCACTGATTTCCAAGCTGTTCCACCCATACGTTTCCTCTTGTGATTATTTCATTGTTTTTATAAGAGAAAATGAAAATCTTTATTGGAAATTTTCTAGGTTTGAACCATGTAGTATCCATTAAAAAACTTGAATAATATTTTGTTAAAACAATTAAATAATCACAAGAAGAAAACGCATGGGTGGGACTTAATATTGTCCCTCACTGTACATACCTTAGGAAAAGTGGTTCACAAAAACAAAATGAAATTAGCACGTGCGGATTTGGGCATTTGCCGCCTCTAGGCAGTGGACTCTCGCCGCCCCCTCCCTTTCAACCCCCCCCCCACACTGAGAAATACCCTAACACGCCGGTGGATTCTGATTACCTATACCTTTACAACTTCAATTCTTTTCTATTTGAAAAAAAAATTTATAGGTATCTAAATAAGCAGGTTTTTTCACAAATTTTGTCGCCCCAGGCTCGTGCCTAGTTCACCTGTTGGTAAATTCATCCCTGGGAAGGCCCTGCATTTAGTTAATATTCCAATAGATGCCAATGGCCCAATGCATTTACATGGACGAGTCGTCCTAAGACGGCGATTATCATGAAATATTTTAAATCCTTAAGTCGTAAAAAATTTTTTGAGAAACTTTTCTTTCTTGGTGAATATCTCCAAAACAATTTAAGATATCGGAGCCAAATTTTTTTTATATAAAACTAGAATAAATAAGATTATTTTTAATATATACCAACTATGTATTTACCAACATAAAAAATATAAAAATCATAAGATTTTACAAAATTTGGTCATAATATTTGTTTATCGATTTGAATGGATAACAAAGAACAGTGACGTCATTTCAGCTTTTGCTTGCCCCCCCCCCCCCCCAAGGGGGCGATAGATTTTTTTACTTCCTGTTTTACTTAATGTATATACATATAAATATAAAAATTTAAAAGTGTTTACGCCATTAAATTTTTTATGGGTATTTAAGAAATCATTAGCAGGGGACATTAAAATAAAACATAAGGGAGGACATGTTATCTTTGAAATTAATGGTTTTAGCTCACTTTGCGCAAATTTGTCAAAAAGAATTAGATATTCTGAGAAGTGTCTTTAATTTCCAAGTATCGACATATATACACACTATATTTTTATCTATACTATCTTCTATACTTATTTATACAGAGAGAGTGTGAGTTTGTTTGAATGTAGGGGCTAAGCTCAGAATTTAGTACAATATTTTCTTCCAAAACCTTGAGGAAGGGGAAGGGGGCAAATGCCCCCTCAAATGACGTCCCTGACAAAGAATATGTCCATGGGATAGCAAGATTTTTGATATTCAGAGCCACGAAGAGTTTATTTTGCCGAATCTCCAACATGCGCAACATTGGAACGACATTAAAAAAAAAAGTTTATTCAAAAAGACAAAAAGTAATATATTAATTAATATTTAATATAAATCAATTTAAACAAGTTAAATGAAATATTTCAGAAAAAGAAGTGAAATCTCAACCAAGAAGATCAGAGTTGCAAAAATGGGCGCCTCGCTTTTCTGAGTTATTTAAAAGCGAGGCGCATTTTTTTGATTTCACCTCGACTCTGGGCAAAAGTAACGCGAGGCATCTCTGATGTTCTTGGTTGAGATTTCACTTCTTTTTGTGAAATATATATTATTGCCATTCATCCTCCAGACAAGGAAGAGGTTCACTGTTCATATGATTTCTTCAAATCATATCTATACACCTAAGATCAGGTTTTATTTTTTATGAAAGCGATCAGCATTAGAAACGTTGTCAAATATAATTTGATTAATTGTATAATTGTTTCATTTGGTTTTGGTATTGAGTGAATTGTTTAAGAACAGTCTGGCAATAGCGTAACTAGCCCAGATAGAACGTAAGCTTACTTTGGCTTGATTTTCGCTTGAAATAGCAAGCCTCTATCAAGTCTACAGCAGCAAGCTTATCAAGTGTAAAGTAGTAGCTTGAAGCTTGTTTCAAAATCTAGATAGGAATCTTGTTTAGGAAGGTGGAAATTTTAGATAATTCCGTCTTCAGGAGTCAAAAACTTATTTTTCTCTGAATTCTAATTATTGTTAAAGAAAAGAAAAATGTCTAAATTTTAATTAAATTTTATAAAATCATTTATTTATGCATATTATATTATTATAAAAAAATACAAAAAAAGAGGCCATTATTATTATTATTATTACTATATTAAATGCTTTGAATTTAAGCTTTACTTACTTTAATTTAAAAAAAGAAAATATATATATACCAGGTATATATATATATTAATTTTACTTAAGTATTTTCATTTAGAAAAATTTTAAACATAATTAATTTAACAAAAATATATCATTAATGAATTAAATTAACAAATATTTTAACAGAAATATATCATTACTCCTTCCTTTATTGCAAATGGTAAAAATTCTTATGACAAGTTCTTAAATTAAAATTTTGCCCCAGAAATTTTTTCCGGGTGATAGAATATTTTATATATACATGGATATATGTATATATTATTGTATGTTTACAAAAAATGTATAATAAAATCATTTTGAAAAAGTTTATAAAGAACAGTTTATAAATCTCAATTATTTTAATAATAAATATATAATGTTTATCTATAGTGTATTTCAGTCTCTATATTCTAGGCCCATTAAAAATCACAAATTTAATTATTGTTGATTAATGTACTTTTTTTCATTTAAAAAGGATTTCGAAAAAAGTTTTTCTAGTAAAAAGATTCTTTAGTAAAAATTTGTAGATACAAATATTGGAGAGAAACTCAAATTTATGAGTATAAATATTATACTTCTTATTCAACATTTACTCTTATATTATATTTATAATTTGTATTTACATTTTTTTAAAATGTAAAATTCAGAGTACTTGATGTGTTTAATTTGTACATTTTATGAAGTACTTGTGTTCAATTTTGATTAAGTGCTTACTTCTGATTTTGGTATTAGTTTGATTCAATTCTTCTTACGCTTGCTTTGTTTAGTCTGTGGCGCAACAAATTTCTTGCCTGAAAATATAATATTTAACATTAGTAAATAAATATACTCCCTGAGAGAAGGCAACCCACAACACTGGTGGCAGCGTGGGATTTTATTCTTATGGGAGTTTTTAATTATAGACCACATTTTGTTATTAATTATTTATTAAAAATATAAAAACTGTACAACGTTTCGACTACTTATTCTGCAGTCGTTTTCAAGTACTGTGCACTTGCTCCGACTCAAGTGAACTCATAGTTTTCACACATTACAAAATGTGGTCTATAATTAAAAACTCCCATAATAAAAATATATTATCGTAAATAACTTCTAGCCTAAGGAGAAATTAGGGAATAGAGCCATAGGGCTTAAAGTTTCAAAAACAGATTATGTTGCAAGCAAGTCGTTCTTTGGTCGAATAGAGCTCACAAAATTTAAAATTTATCAATATAAAAATAGAAAGAAATAAGACTTCTACTCTTGCAAAATTTTCAACTTTTTCTCATTTCAAGGAATCGAACAAGAAAAAAAACTTGCGGTCTGCTTGAAAAAGAAAAAGAGATTTGTAATGTATTATTTCAAATAATGTAATATAATTTGCCTTAATTAAGACTCCTATTTCGCACCATTGTTAATTATAATTAGTAAGTGGTCAGTTAAATAAAGCCCTTTATATTTGTGTTAGGAAAGCAGAATTATGAGAATGAATAAATGGCCTCTCCCTCGCATTATCTTAATAAAAATGTTTATTAGATTGAGACCCAACCCATCACGTCTGATAATAATATAATGTAGCTTAGGACTATTACCCCAACAACCAATTCAAATTATAAATGATATAAATGCTTATCCTTGAAACCATTTATAAACCAAGAAGCATTATTGTAATACTCTGGATTGCCAAAACGAAATTTTTTTCAAGTACGTTAAAAATTAGTGAAAAGAAATATAAATTATAAATTTTTAAAATAATGCTTAATTCTAAACAAATATTTTGATAAATTATAACTTTTCTTAACCATAAATGATAAGATACGACATATCAATGAATTCAGTAGAAAATTATCTTTCTAATAACGTATAGCCTATATGATTATATATTGTCCTTACCGCGGAATATTTTTTAACGCTTAAATTTTTGATTTAATTAATTTTAAAGTGGTAACCTTTGGCTCTAGTTGAAACATTATGCTTTAATAGGAGAATTAAATTCACAAGGTTTTCTGTTTCAATAATATATTAATTTGATATTAACACTTTATACGTATTTCGACACCATATGTGTCATCTTCAGAAGCGAATTACATACTGAATGTAATTTCAGTATGTAATTACATTCACTAAAATTACATTCAGTATGTAATTCACTTCTGAAGATGACACATATGATGTCGAAATACGTATAAAGTGTTAATATTCAAATTAATATCTTATTGAAACAGAAAACCTTGTGATTTAATTCTCCTATCTTTGATTTAACTTGCTGAATCAAAAAAATTTCTCCTAGGTTTTCTTTTTAATGAAATTTTTTCTTCTTTGCCTCAGTATTTATGAAGGATAAAATCGAACAGGTCGTCATTGTATCAAAATTATTTATTTCAATTTCCCTAACTTTTTAGTTGAGTATATCAACTGGATTTAGGACTTTTTTGAGGATAGGTGCAGGCTAGGTTCTTGGCAATGAGAAAATAACTTTTTAGAGTGTTTTCTCCGAATATTTCGAAGGCAATTATATTCGGAGAAAACACTCTAAAGTCATTGCCAGTCTCATTGCCAAGAACCTAGCCTGCACCTATCCTCATTTATATTACTTGGCACGCCACATCCTTTCGTTAGGACTTTTTTTCAATTTGTAAATACCATAAAAAAAAAGTCAAACCCAAAAAAGCCAACCTACACCCAGTAGGATTACGCCGTACACATGTGTGCCGTGAGGTAAGCCTGCCATTGAGCATGCAATTTCTTTGAGATACGTCTGTTGCTACTACATTGAAGAAATATTTAAAACAAATTGCTTTATTATTATGGCTACACATCCTAAGATTGAGTTTACTAAATAATAAATAAGACGATAAACGTGAAAAATTGTGGCCTGCACTGCTTGACCTGTGATTAGAGTCTATTAAAAAGCAATAAGCGCAAATTTCCAATAAATATCAGACTGAGCACAGGTTACATGCTGTCTTTGATGATTTGCTTTGACCTAATCAGAGCCAGATGTGAGTGAACTCATGTTCTACTATCCTAACCGGTTTATTAATTGATCCTAATTTTTATTTATTTTATATTCACAAAAAAAAAATATATTTTTTAATATAAAATTTTGGACATATGAATAAATTTTTTTACTTAAGAGAAAATAAAAACACTTTTTTTATCTTAACATTGTAAACCCTAAAAAGATAAAATAAGCTATATCTTAAAGAAAGTGAAGATAAGGGAGGTCGATGTTCAGAATATTCACGCTGACAAAAAATAATCGAAGGCTTTTTGAAATATTATGACTACAAACCATGACCCTGTCGTCTGTGTTTCGGTTCTTACTTTTAAAATTAGATTGGTGAGAAATATGGAAGAGAATTTATCACCGGACACATGGAGAATTCCCAACACAGGAATTCCGAAGGTGTCGCTGATAAATGCTCTTGAGTCCATTTCAGACTAGCCTGGTGTGAAATTAAATTAAATTCGCTCTCATTAACTCCATCACATCCAACAATATCTCCAGCCACTAATTTATGAATTAAGCTTTTAATTAATTCTTTTAATCACATTGAACAATGAACACAAGGGGTATATCCTTTCTTAGAGAATTTTAATAATAACATAAAACTTACCCCAAATCATATTGTTGATAAATTCGCCAATAAAATATAAAAGAACTCCGAAGAGCAGAGTAGCCGCAAAAAATCCAATTCTTTGAACTCCATTTAAAACATTTAAAATAGGATAAACCCATTCATTGATGTTATAATAGATCACATGTATCCTGAAAATATATATACCAGTATAATTATATTAATCATTCAAAACATAGATCAAGAGCTAACCCAGGATCTCTAGGAGATAATGAGTTATTTCATGATTTTGATAAGCCTATTTCAAAGGTCGGGTAGGGAGTTACAGTTAACATGACTAAACACTTTCTCAATTAGTGAGTTTGTTCAGGACCAGGATACAGCGTTTATCAGCCAATACAAATTTTATATGTAAATATTTAAACTAATTGGGTTCTGATGATGACCTATTATCGTCCCAAATGGTTTTAACCAATTGAATTTAACGGTTATGTAAGATAATGGGTCAATTAAATTAAACCCATCACCTGAATCACTCTGAGATATCGAATTTTCTTGCTAGTAAAACGAAAGCTAGATATCTAACAAAGGTGGGAGTGTTATAGATTTTATTCATGTAGCACCATCTGTGTCTTATTGGTTTTATTTAGTTGATTTCATTATTTTCTCAAAAGTGTTTCGTTGGTCTGTTATATCTTCATTTTGAATAAGTTATAGTTTTAACAAAGACATGAAATTTCGCCCAATTTAAAATGACTAATTTATTTAATTGAAATTTGAAAAAATAAAATATATTAGCTAAAAAATAATCTTATTTGCAGTTTATTTTTTATACATAAATAAATATATTAATTAAAATGATTTAATATTAAATTTAATAGCTAAATATAAAGATTAGAATTTATATAAAAAGTTCTTATTCAGATAATAGTATTATATAATTTATCACTATCTAAAAAAAAAAAATCTAGTAACTTACCAAACCAAATAGATTGCCATAAATAGAAGCAATCCGAAAAGGCCTTGAGAACGTTTTGGATATTTTCGGGGTGCTAAAAACATTTCTATGAGAGCGAAATACATTATATTTGTGTGCATCACATGGTTTAGCCAACTGGGGAAGAAATTGTCGAGGAATTTCGGAAAGACCAATTCTCTGTCAATTGCCATCAAGCCCCAGAAAGTGAGACCTACAAACTAATTAATGATTATTTTAAGAGATAACATTTCTTTAACAGTTCAACAAAAAACAAGAAACTTACCATTGCAACTGGAAAAGCAATTGCTGAAAAAATATAATTTTTTACACGGCGGAGTTTACTTGGAGAATTTATATCATTTGAGCCAAAGATGTCATTAATTAGGCATAATGTAAAATAAAAAGTTTGAAGGTTCTTGAAAAAAAGAATTAAACAAAATCAATATATGAATAAACATCAATAGAAAAAAGATCAGACAGTTTAACATTAGCATTATATAAATTATTTATTGTTTTTTGAATCTAATGAAACGAAATTTAATGATCAAGTCAGATATAAGTAGGAAATAAATATATAATTAAACTTTTGTAAAAATATTGTTTTTTAAATTAAATAATTTTTATTAAAATAAATAGGGTAAAAATTATTGTTGTGACTTTTTTAATATAAATATAAAAAATTAAAATGTCATTTGGTTGATAAAAATGTTTTTAAAAACACGTACCGCATCCCAAAATGTCAAGAATTTGAGTTGTTTCCCAAAAATGCCGTGTATCCTATTAACATCGGATGGTATCTTGACATAATTCCAATCATAATAAACGCCAAAGCCGAATTGGAAAGCACCAATTAAATGAATTATGAATCTTAACATATTTGATGTTGACAGTTGATGACAGCTCTCTGCTCTCTGCTCTGTGCTCTTTTAACGTCTGTCGCTCACTAATAGGCAAGTTAAGCTGCTGCTGCTCACTTCTCTGTCCTGTGTACTGTTATGTTAGGCCCTGGACGAACTCTGCGCTCTGCGCTGCGTCTGGCTGCGCCAGAGCCAGAGCCAGAGCCAGAGCTAATCAAGGCCGCCGCGCCGCGCTGCGCTGAGCTGCGCTGCGCATCATGCGCTGCTGCACTCACAGCTCACGACCACGACTGCTTGTGTTGCGCAGCCGCATGCAAGCCTCCCTTGCTTTCAACCACCCCTCCGATTAAGGGGGTTGACAACTCCAATTGAAAGTTCTTATCTCTCAAACTGCATTCTCCATCGGAGAGGAATTTTTTCTCATGTAATTTTTTTGATGGGATATTTTCAATTTGAAAAGGGTGAGAAAGAAGTATTCGTGGACTACCCCCCCCCCTTGGAATTTATTGTTACACTAAATACGAAAGTTTAATTTTAAAAATTGGCTCCTGCGGGGGGGGGGGCATTGCAAAATATTTTTCTAAAACATAGATGTACTTACAAATAGAGGGAAATTATTTAATTTATCAATTTATAATTATTTTCTGAATCTTTTATTTATTTGTTCAATTTTAGAAAACCTTCATTTTTAATAGCATATATTTAATTTTAATTATTTTAACCTTGTTTGTCTTTTTATTTTGATATTATTCAAACAAATAGCGAGATAACAAAATATTTTATAAACAGGTTAAGTAATATTATATTTTTAAAATCCCCCCCCCCCCCACCTCCTAATGGTCCGTGTTTACGAAAAGCTTTTCAGTTCTTGGCCTTTACGACTCGTTTATGGATGCAAAATTGAATAATTAGTTTTTTTATTTATTGACGAGAAAACAGACATACACCCAGACATCATTCCACAAACATTTTAAATATTCTGCGGATCTCAAAACGCATTTTGGCAGTTTCAGTTCAATTTGGATTTTTTTTAACGATTACATCAACTTTTCCTACCCAGCCTTCGCTTGGTGAGCAAAGTTGAAAATTATGAGCTACATTTGAATGGTTTAAAAATAGCGTCGAAATAGGGTTAATAGGACAAACTTTTCGATTAGGAAGTATCTTATATTCCAGCTTCTTCTTCTTTCTTCGCCTTAATCCTGGGTTGCGGGGTCAGCGGATCATGGGTTTTTGCGACCGGGAAGGAATAGAACAGGCTGGCCCGTCGCACGGTCTGACGCATGTTGAAAATATAGAAGGAAAGAGACTGACTTGCAAAGGACAGAAGTAGTGCCAGTCCCAGCTAGGGCAGCTCGTGGTCGCCATCCACGTACCCACTACCCACAAGGCGAGGGCTTTATATTCCAGCATGGCATGAAATTCACCAAATCTTAATATTCCCAAAATAAGAGACAAAGTCATTGGTTTGTCCAGAAAATTAAATTTAGAAATATCGGGCAAAAACAAGTTTGCCACTTAAACCACTCAAAAAAAAAAAAATTCCTGGATATTTTAACATTTTATTTTCTCTATAAGAATTTGTATAAATAAAGTATTGCTTCATTGAATAGCAAATGTTACCTCTCAAGGCCACGACTTTTTCTTAGCCTTTTGTTGTTTTCTTTAAATAGCAAAACCAATTTGCTTTCATTTTTTCGGTGAAATAATTTTTTAAAATTCAGTTATTCTTTGGAACGCTTAACAACGCAGAAAAATTTGGGAATCGAGCGGAATTATGTGAAATGCAAAAGCCAAAATCTCTATTTTTTATTTTATTATAGTGCAGGGGTCAGGATCCTTGAGTCTGAGCCTAAAAGTACAAAATATGTGTATTGAATTTAAAAAGGATTTTCTCAGTAATTCTTTGAGATGCATGACAAAAATAAAAAGAGAACTCGGATACATTTATCGAGAGCCACAAATAATCCTTGAAAGATCCGCATGTGGCTCGCGTGCCACAGGCTGGCCACCCCTGTTATAGTGCATTTTGAAGAATAAATAGAATTATGAAAAATAATATATTTCTTTAATAGGAGAATTAAATTCAAGTATGATACACAAGGTTTTTTGTTTCAATGATTTATCTATTTAACATTAACACTTTATACATATTTCGACACCATATCATCAGAAGTGAATTACATACTGCAGTCAGTAATGTAATTAGAAGTGATTTACATACTGCAGTCAGTATGTAATTCACTTCTGATGATGACACATATGGTGTCGAAATATGTATAAAGTGTTGATGTTAAAT
Source organism: Euborellia annulipes (assembly GCA_023213315.1). Taxonomy (NCBI): domain Eukaryota; kingdom Metazoa; phylum Arthropoda; class Insecta; order Dermaptera; family Anisolabididae; genus Euborellia; species Euborellia annulipes. The sequence continues at coordinate 89,912 of JAKCPI010005160.1, read as the reverse complement.
AAATAAATCATTGAAACAAAAAAACTTGTGTATCATATTTGAATTTAATTATCTTATTAAAGCATAATGTTTCAACTAGAGTCAACGATTACCAGTCTAAAATTAATTAATATATTTCTTATTAAAGCACCTTGGAAACCTCAAAGCAGACATCTCAATATATAAGAAATGAGATGGAAAATTTCAATTCATTTCATATCAGTTATAATATGAGCTATGAGCGACCTTGCCCTGGCGTTACAGTGACCCTTTGACGCACCCCTTTTAGATATTAGATAAATTATCTCAAGTCCGGGTTCACTCTCAACTCTCAAACTGACAGGTGCAGAGAATATTAGATGTTCAAATTTGTTAATTATGATTGTAAAAGAGAAATTTATTAAGGTAATTTAGGAAAAATTTGTATTTTTATATAAAATTAAAATATGCAAAATTGTTGGGGCGATATAATTATTATGATAAAAATTTTGAACAATATCTTCTTATCTATATGTATTAATAATAAAAGGCAAATTCGCTCTGCTAGGCACGTCTTTTTATTCAGTTTTAGCCTTGGAATTTGGAATACAAACTTCTTAATAATTATAATTAGAACCAGAAACGTTGGCAGATTTTTTGTATTAAGTAGGGCTCATAGAATTTTGGGAATTTAAATTTTATTTGAGGCCTTCATTTTATTATTTGCCCCTGTGTCTGTAGTCTTGGACGAAATAATAGCCAAGGATATCTTATTATAAAATATATAACACATCAATTTATTGTTAAAAGAAGTATGAATATTGGTTTTATTTTCCTTTCAATTCCTCTTCTTGTAAAATGATGAGATATGATATATTTTATAATATGTTTGATACTGGAGTCGGTTTCTTCAATACAAGGCTAAATCGCTTGACCCTGAATGAAGAAACCGACCCTTAGATTTGAAAAATTCCAATATACTAAATAAAATAAATTCAAGGAAATACTATCTAAATAAAACAAAGAATAAAAAATTGTTGGTCATAATTGTATTGTTGACATAAAAAAAATAAAAGCTTAACAATACATTTATAGCCAGATAAATTGAGTAATTATAAAAAATTTTTTGTCATTATTTATTCATCAATGAAAATTATTAACATTTAAACAACAATTTTGAATAAATAAATTATTTCTGGAGAAAATTGATGATTTTTTTTTTTAATATTAGATAAAAAATAATATTAAAATTTTCAAATATAAATATTTATTTAAAATGGTAGTTAAAATCAAAACAAAGAGTATTCGATTAATTGAAGCTTAAATAAAAATGAGCAAAAGTGAGAGATACGCACGACTCTTAATGTGAAAAACAAAAAAAACAAAACAAATATAGCTCTTGCGAAAAAGTATTGTTGGATGAAATTATTCTTTTAAAAGAGATAATTTTCCATATATTCAGATTCCACGCTCTCTCCCCCACATTGTGAGCTCCTAGAGAGGGAAATAATCGAATTAAATTGACGTGTATATATACACCTGCAATAGGTTAGAATAAAAAGAGCGATGTACATGTCTTATTTCATTTATTATAAACGTTTAAAGACTTGTAGCATTTCTCCAATCTTTTGTATTCATCTGTCATTTTTATCTCCATAAATGAATTTTATTTATTATAGTTTTCTCTAACTCCGGTAAAAGTAGTATTTGTAAAATATTCCATCAATTTTTGGGGATAATGGCTTAATTTGTTTAGAGAGAACAAAAATGATTGAAATGAAATATAACTACTTTTCGTTAAACGTTTCAGGATCAATTCTATTGATAGTGAACATAAATTCTAAAATTTCATTTTATATTAATTTAAATATCAAAATAAAAACAGTCATAATATTATTAAATCACTCATGTTCTTTAGACATGATTATTAGTCATATTTTTATTTGAATATTTAAATTGAAAGTTTGAATGACAATTTCCCATTCCAAGCCAGAGCTTAACTTAACCATTCCATAGAAAGTATTTTTTTTTTTAAATCTAATTAGTCATTGCCAAGTTTTTTTTTTCACTTGGAATAAAACATAGCGAGTGCTTGCTTTTCAAACTTCTCTTTTACTTTTCAGCTTGGCAATTAAAATGTTTTAAAGCTTAGGACTAGTTATTAGGAGAATTTTTAATTATAGACCACATTTTTGTATTAAATATTTATTAAAAATATATAAATACTGTACAAAGTTTCGACTGCTTATTCTGCAGCCGTTATCAAGTGAACTGACAATTGTGAGTCGGAGCAAGTTCACAGTACTTGATAACGGCTGCAGAATAAGCAGTCGAAACGTTGTACAGTATTTATATATTTTTAATAAATATTTAATACAAAAATGTGGTCTATAATTAAAAATTCTCCTAATAATAATATTTCAAACCACAAAAGCTTTAATAAACACTTAGGACTAGTGTTTTGAATGGGGTGGAAAAATATAATGATGTTAAGCAGAGAATGATTTGTTAGAGCCATGATATTTAATACTAAAGTTGTTTATTTATCTTTTTAATGTAATGAGTCTTTGTATATTGCAGTCAGTATAAATGTCGCTTACTGTTTGCAATAAAAAAAATAAAATTTGACTGCATCGTTCTTTTTATTTAACCGAATGCAAAAAAAAAATTTGCAATTTCAAATCAAATTAAATCTAATGAAACTTATTTATAAATGTTTATATCTAATTAATTCTTAACGTCTAAATTAATTTTCGCGTAAAATAAAATTATTATCATCAGGATAAATAATTATATTAAAAGTAAAAGGAATCTAATAGTAAAACCGGGATATATGGATAATAACAATTTGCTTTAAATAAATATTTAAACAACAAATTAAGGAAAAATTTAACATTTGTCCAATTTAATTTAACAGTAATGAAAATGACAAAAAAAAAAAAAGGAAAAAAAAAGGATAAAGTGAAGAATTAAAAAAAGCAAAAAAAAATCAATTAAAATAAATATTTTTAAATATAGAGAAAAAAGAGCTAAAAATTATAAAAGAGTAGTATAGAAGATTCGCATTAGAATTCTTATTATCATATTAAGACTACAAGAATCGTAATCAAAAATTCTTTTTTTTTTTTATTTTTTTTTTTTTTAATTTTAACGATTCAAAAATTTATAATTTATGTATATGCATTAGCTTTAGCAATTATTAAAATAGCTTAATATGTGGGATTAGAGTTTTTTAATTTTTTTTTTTTTTTTTTGTAAAAATATTGAATCCCTAACTTTTATTTCATAATTGCAATGTACTAAGTGCTTATTATATTTTTAATTTTTGAGAGTTTAATTAAAATTACATTTGATAAATTGTTTTACTCAAATTATAATTTAATCCGATTTTTCTTAATCTAATATTTCACCAAATAAGACAAATCTTTACAAAAAAATGAAATATATATATTTATATATATTTCATAAAGGTTAGAAACATAATTATTTACTATATGTTTAATGTGAACTATGAATTTTAAAAAAGGATATATTTTTTATATTAAAATTTAATTCCTTCTTTTATGATTTTAATGAAATTTTGTTTAAGATTTATTCAATGGCCCTTGAATTACAATTACAAATTGATTTTTGAAATTCAACGACGCTCTTAATCTGAAACAATTGAAAAGTTTAAAATTTTTAATTAGTTTTATCATATTTAAAAGAAACAGTGAGATTTCTAATTTTTTTCCTGATTTTTTATTAATGTAAAAAAAAATTATTCTAATTTAAAAAAGTACCAAGTAAATGAAATTTAAAGCAAATTATAACAAAAGATTGATATCCCTTATTAATTACTATTATATAATTTTTGGAGGATAAAAATGCAAATTTAAAACTTTTATAATTTAAAATTTTTCGTTTTTAATATCAAATTAGGAAAAAAAAATTATTTTAAATTTCTCTCTCTATATATAAATAAATATATTCAATATTCATATATTTATTTATGTATAATTAAAGGAAAATTGTAATTTCTAAAAAAAATTTATAGAATAGTAGGTAAATGTCAGTTCTGAAAAAATTTCATATTTACAGTTTCTCAGAATTTCCATATATGCAAAAAAAAATTAAATTGATATTTTATTTTTTAAAATTTTATCGATGATTAAAATATTTAAAAAAAAGTGTATTCATATCAAGTTGAGGTGAGCGAGAAATTGCAGTGTTTATGCAAAAAAAAAGTACAAAATAGAACTTAAATTATATTTTAATTTTCATTTAAGAAAATAAATAAAAAATAAAGAATTTCGCTCAACTCAAGTTGATAATTGCCGAGGGGCCAGAGCAAACATTAAATTCCAATCAGTAAAACACAATGCTATGTTTTCAGATGCCCCTTTCAAAAGAAATTCAACTAAAAAATATAAATATATAAAGCAAGTAGGGAGTCTCAACCAGAGATTGAAATTTAAATAACTTTCAGAGCTTGTTGAAAAAAGTTTTATAAAAAAAATTAACTTCAAATCTCTCAGCACACAATTTAAGCATTATTAATTAGTCGTATTTTGACTTTGACCCATCAGCCTGGTTGAGACTCGCTAATCTGCTTTATATATTTATAAGTTCTCTACAAAAACTCTTTGTAATTTTCGAAGAAACGAAAAACCCCCGACCGGAGTATATTTAAAATAAATATTATATTAATTAAAAAAATAAAAAAAAAAAAAATATAAAATAAAAACGATCTATTATGGAATTTCGAAAATCTTTTTACAAATAATTAATGACTGAAATTAAAAAATTAGTCACTATTAAGGTTGTTAAAAAAATGTTTTCAAAATAGAAATCAATTAAAATTTATTAGAATAATAAAAAAAAAATTCCCCTCTAGTGACCAATTCAAGTTTAAAATATTGAAAGACTAGAAACGTCTATCAAGTTTTTTTCACCATGGAAGCCCAATATCTTCCAAATTAAAATGTATGTGCAATAAAATTTCATTATATCAATTTTTTTTTGATTATTTTTGAATTGGAAGGGGGACAACTTAATTCAATTTTATAATAAACGTTGTCACGAGGTGAAAATTCATTTAGCCCAAGGAAGGAAAGTCATGTTCGTCGTCGACTTTTGGGGCGAGTTGCTGTTGCCTGGGAATTCGATCTCGAGGGGACAGGCCATCTCGTTCACCACGATCGAAACGGTCCACGCCAACGCCACTACCGCGATCTCCTCGGCCCTAGAAACATACAATTTTATAAATATAAGATAGTAACCTAATTAATTTGTTTTTTCTTTACAAATGATTTGAAATTTTCCCGATAATTCCATGTTTTCCAGAGAAATTTTTCTATTTTTCCAAGATTTAAAATTTTTATTCGTGCCTAAAGTTTTGATTAAAGTTGTCTTTTTGATCTTTTTCTCAACAAATTGAGCAGCCAAAAACTTTACTTGTATCTTTTAAGCATTTTTTTCAATCAATGATTGAATAATGAACTTTCTTATTACTGTATGATAATGAGTTCAAAAAATATCGACGATGAGGCGAGTAACTTTTTATTCAATCACTGAGAAAAAAAAAAAAACTTATGAAAATTTTCTTGATACAAGCATATATATTGAAAATTCTTAAAGATATATAATCTTGTCTCAAGAAATCGTTCAATTGTTTGAAATTAATTTTATTTACTTCAAGTAAAACCATTTTTTGTGCAATAACAAAAACATTGATGTTCTTTTTTAAAGAAAATTATGATTAACAACAATAAAAAAAAAACTAATTTGACATAGCTTAAGAAGGCGCGATAAATTTCCCCGATGCTTTGCAAAATTCCCTGTTATTTTCATTCATTTTTTTTTTCAAATTTCATGTCCAAGTGTTGCTTGTAAGTGTGACTGTGATGCTATTCTGAGTGCTATTGAGAGATGATGATATTAGCCAAAAGAGGTGCAATCCTAGTTCCAGTTCGGCTCACCGAGTTACTCTGCGTCAAGCAGCACAAAATGATGTCATTTTGAGCTCGATCTATGTTGTGTGTCATTCGTACTAATTGTTTACAATGGCATCGTTGATCGAAAATCCTACCGCTTGTGAAATTAGATCTGTGATTCGTTTTCTGAATGCGACGTTAAAACATCGACAGATGTGCGAAATTTAAAGAGAAAATGCAATGCGTGATTCAATGGTGAGAAGATGGGTCCGACAATTTAATGAAGGCTGTGCATGAAGATCAACGAAGTGGACGTCCATCTTCTGATTCTTGGACCCATCGTCTTACCATTGAATCACTCATTACATTTTCTCATTAAGGTGCGCGTCTCGAAAAGCCGTTAGAAGACGATTCACTACCGAGTTACTCTAGGCGGCAAGAGATGGCGTTAGTTTTTCCCATAGGAAAACAAGGGATTTATTCCATTTCATTTGAAAGATTCCAGCTAATTAATTAAGGGTGAAAAATTAATTATTTTTTAACACAATGATTACTAATTTAATTATCTTTAAGATATAGAGCGAATTTTTTTTAAATATCTTTTATTTAATGACATTAATCTAAAAAGAAAAAATTTATTTTTTCGAAAATCAAAAAAAGGGCTTCTATGAGTTGTAGATATTTTGAATAGCTTTAATTTAAAAAAAATTTGAGGTCGATAGCTTCAAAATTGTGGCCATTGGAATCTCCCAAAATAAGCACTCCGAGACGCGCACCTTAAATCTCGCAGAACTGTCGATGAATGTAAATTGTTTTAATGTTCTTCGCATACAGAAAACGAATCACAGATCTAATTTCACAAGCGGCGGAATTCCCGATCAACGATGCCATTATAAACAATCATTACGAATGACACACAGCATAGAGTAACACCTGCACATGAGCGGAACTGAGATCGTAGTGATGCCGCCGAGAAAAATCGAAACGGAACTTACTTTCCGAACACCCCTCAAGGATCAGAGATGAATGATCAATTCATTCATCTCTGACACATAGTTCTACAGCTTGTGTATGAGATAAAAACTTTGGAAATGTTAGAGGCATTTTGTTTTGTATTTGGTTCTTAATAGTTTGATGGAAGGTCGGACAGAGGACTAACAACAAGCTTAAGATTTTCTGGTAGCTATCTGCAGAACACAATCACATATACGGAGAGAATATAAAGATCCATTTCGATGATAGTGAACCACTGCCATTTTAAAGTTCTCATGTTGTCATACACAAGCTGTGTTCGTTGCGTGCCATGCTCCATTTCAATTTGCATTTTTATTTCAATATTACATTTACTTTCACTACATATGTGCCCAACACGACCAGATTTTACGAAAGTTCAGCTTATTTTTTGTAATATTGTAAAAATTTAAGGCTAAAATTTTGTAGCACCTTAAGATAGCAACCGATTTTCATAAAAAATTAGGGTTTTGTTTGGTAAAACATAAAACAACTTTTGTGCATTCAACAATCTGTAATCTACAGCTTTTTTTTATTATTCATTTTATTGGCAACTCCCTCTGGCGAATATTCTCTTAACTTCAGGTATCGCATTGCAATTTTTAAATTTTGGTAAAAAAATTAATATTTTTAAAATTAATTATTTTAATTTATAATATTTATTTATATTAATTTCAATTTTCATTTTTAATCATTTTTATAAGTTATGTGTTTGCTAGCTTCGCAAAACCTTTAATACTGAAGATGCTATGTTCCCTGGAAGAGGGTTTCTGCATTACAAACTAGGGGTCAACTAACTACCCATAGATGAAGTTACCGCCCTTAAGTATTTTGTCCGTTATATAAAAAAAAATTTATTTTTATTTTCTCATTTATTTGATAATCAATAATTTATTATTTTAGATTTACATTTTTCTAATAGAAATTTTTTTTTTGATTTTCTAGATTAAAAAAAAAAAAATTATTCTGTACTTAAAATGAAAAAAAAGATGAATTTGAATTTAGTAAGCTTTTTTTCAAATGTGTTTGTTAAGAGGGAAATATTTTTGTGGCCGTTTGGAAGGGATTGGGACAAGGGCTTGGCTTGTACGGAAACAAATAAGGATCTAACGGAGATAGAGGGTCAGGTAGAGAGAAAAAAAAGGATCAAAAGTTTTCTTCTTCTTACCTGCGGAAAATAATTAGAGTCGACCTTCGTCAACGTTGATGTATAGCAATATATTATACAACAAAGCCTTAAAAAGAACCTCGTGCACGCACATTCGGGATGAATTTTTCGTATTTGAAATTAAAAATTATCATACTCGTTATTTCTCAATTTTTTTTTTAATTTCTTGAAGAGTGTTAATAATATTTATATTTATGTTTATAAAATAATATAAGTTGAAAAAAATTATTAAATTATTAAACACAAATTTTTTAGGACTCGCTTGAAAAATCTAATTTTAATGCATGCAAACAGGAAGAATAGAACTAAATAAAAGGTCTCTGGACAAGGGTTTTAAACAGACAAATGGCCAATAGGGGATTATGGGTCTGTTTTAACACAACTCGGGTTCGAGTTCAGCTTGCCACAAATAATTCAAAATTGCCAAAGGGTAGGAAAGTGTGAGAAAATCTCGCCCCATGGAGCCAATTTGAGAAGGCCTAAGGGCCGGCTGCTTCACATCCAGTCAACTAGCAAACTTATCCGACCAATAGCAAATCATCGATATAGTAAACAAGAACAAGCTTAACCTTCGAGTTTCAAAAAAATGAGTTTTTTCAAACATAGCTATCTGAGGTATAAGGAAAGTTTTGTGAAGTTAGCAACTAGGGGTGTTCGATTATTTATTTATTTTTTTTTATTTATTTATTTCTTCCATAGACACTCGAAAGTGCGTGGAAGCGTCAGAATATACAGGACCATATACATAAAATAAAAAACATCAAATCACAACAATAATTGAAGAACACAGCATCAAATTGTCTTCAATGAAAAGAATTCTTCAATTGAGTGTATTGGGTTTTCTTGTATACAAATATATTTTTTGCCGCTTTTAGTTCTTTGGGAATAGCATTAAAGATCCTGGGAGCCATGCAATTAAGAGATTTCTCCCCCACCACCAGTCTACTTCTCTCCATTCTAATGTCATCCTTCCTTCTATGAAAAAAATAATCGATTATCGATTATGAAAAATAATCGATTATTCCGATTAATCAATTATCAACATATTATAAAATAAAGCTCTAGCCACTGACTTCCGTTATGTTCCTGTTTACCAATCTCTCTCGCTGATTGGTCAGAGACAGAAGAAGTTGAGTTAGTAAGGGAAATTTAAAACTTGAAAATTTTGCAAACAGTGAGCAAGAATAAATAAGGCTTGTGTTTCTAATTTGTTTCTATACCGAACTTTGTCTTTGTCAACTAACTTCGATTTGGGCACTTTTATAATCATATCTAAATCTAATCATATGATTAGCTTAACTAGATGTGAAAAGATCCTAAAGTCATAGTCAACTAGCTTATCCAAGAGATAGCTAGTTAATTAGATGTGAAGCATCCGGCCCTTAGAGTATGAGTTAACTTATCAACCAACAGATATTGGGGGAAATTGTGCAGATTCATCAATTTCTAGCTGATTGCCATTAACTTCCTTCTCTGTGATTCAGGGAGTAAAATTCTATAATAAATTAAAAAAAAAAGTTATTAGTATTTACCATCGCTGGTGATCTAGAGTCATTGTTCATAGGGGCTGCACGGCCTGGCCCAGAAGAACGGAGTCCTCCCCTGGGGCCAGAGCGTCCTCCGGGAGCTCGTGGTCCAGCACGCAATCCTCCCCTTCCACGCATACCACGTCGTGTATCAGCGAAATGTATGTCAATATCCAAAACGTGTTTTTGACGGCCAACGCGTTGAGGATATTCCGAAGCATCATATTCCTTTTGGAAAAACATTATCATATTGATTAGTTTATCATGTATGTATTTTTTAAATGAAAATAAATAAGATAAAACTTTTCTTTGAATATTTCGTATATATTAGTTATTTATTCATATAAAAATAGAACAAGGAAATAAGATAAATAAATTAGCTGAAATTCATTTTGTAATTGGTAACATTTTTGTATTATTAATTAGTAAAAATTAATTCCAAAAATATATTTTATTTATTTAATTATTCTTCATACTTGGATTTTGATGTTTTTGAATATTAAATTCAACATCTGTCTAGCAGAAATATTTTGCATTTTCTTGAATTCCATAGAAATAAAAAAACCAAAATAGAATCAAAAAGAATGTATTAAAAAAAAGAAATTATTAGTTTTTTTTTTTTTTTTTTTTTAAATAATTGAAACTTAGTTAAAGAATATATCTACCTCCTCATCTTCATCATCTTCTTCTCCTTCCTTCTTTTTGGTCAAAGCGTACATAGTTTTCCATTGTGTGAGATCTTCACCTTCCCCGGCTTTCCTCAAATTGTAAGTCGGTTTTTGTCTGTTGCCGCGTAAAGCTTTATATTCATCGAGAGTGAGTTCCCTTGGTTCCTCTTCCGCAGGTGGGGTTTGTTCATTTTCAGGTTCAGTAACAGTTTCATCCCTTTAACAAATAACAATTGAGTTGAAGAGTTAAATAAAAAAAAAAAAAAAAAAAAAACTAAAATGCTTGCAATTAAAGATACGAAAGATAATAAAAAAGGACATAAATATCTATAAAATAGAGAGGGGTGGGGGTGGCTAATCGGTTTATGGATCGAGTCGCAAGACAAAGCCGAGTGCCCAATTCGGGATGAAGAACGTAAAACCAGTAAAATTTGATACAATTTCGGTAATTTGCAATTATATTTGTGTTTAGTATAATATAAGAAAAGCCTTAATTCTAAGAATCAACATCTCTACTCTCATTATCTGATTCATTTAAAAAATCCATATAAGGGTATAAATAAAGAAAATTAGATTTAAAGCCAAAGCATGTTTTGGGACGAAACAAGAAAATCTTCCTATTGGCTTATTTTATTGTATTTCTAAGGCATCACTAAATATTTTAGTTTAAATATGTAAAATGTTTAATCAAATAATACTTTATTTTTAATCTCTCAAACTAACATAAATAAATGATTTATTTTTAACTCTAGTCCATGAAAAAAATAATGTATTTATACATTTGATAACATCTTGCATCATTAATCTTCTATTTTGAAACAAATAATCCAAAAATTTCAAAATTGACGATGATAATGAATTTGAATAGCTGGTAGTTTTCGAACCATAAAATTCCTTGTCAGGTGCGAGATGATGGTTTTCGTGTACCAAGTTGAAAATAAGTATTTATTCGATACATTCAGTCATTTAGGCGCAATAAAATATATTTCAAGAGACAAAAAAGAAGCAAAAATATTGAAAAAATAGATTCTAAAATCGACAAAAATATTTTTAAAATTTTCTATAAGTATGAAAATTGAAAAATTGGTTTTATGTTAAAATTTTTAAACTTTTTTTAGTTTGGCCAAAAGGTTTCCTATTAGAAAATAATAATAACAAGAGAAATAAAATCTCTAATTAATTCTGTATGAAATAATAAAATTATACAAAACATTAAATTTATCTACTCGAGCTCTTCTGATTTTGTGAGTACTTACTTGGTTTCGACAGTTTCGGTTGGAGTTGGCTCTTCGACTTTATCGGGATTCCATTCTGAATTATCATCGCCACTCGAAGTAATTAGTTGCTCACTAAAATAAATAAAAAAAGATTAATAATATAATTAAAAACAATGATGAATAATATTTTGAAAATTACTTAATATCATCCTTAGGATTCCCCCAGTTGTGAGCGCCGCTTCCTTCTCGCTTATCAACAGATTTAATGCCACTGAAATTATTAGGACTTAATAAGAAGTATTATCGAGTTTTTTTATTTTAATCTCAGCAATTTAAAATAAATGTATTACGTTTTGTCAGAGCCTGATTGTCGGTCATATTCGCGCTTGCCACGATTGTCATAGCCACGTGGTGTCCCGCGAAGACTTCCTCTACCCCGGGCCAAACCAACTCCACGAACAGCCCCACGTCCTCGTCCTCGGCCGCCTTCTGCTACTCCTTCGGTACGTACTGGATCACTATATAAATATATATATATATATATATATAAATTTATTTTAGCTCATTAATATATCATAAACAAAATAAAAAACAAACCGGTTGAATTCATGAGGCCGTTCCTCGCGGTTCCGTCTATTATTCCTTTCCTCGCGAGTCTCGTTTGAGAATTTAACATTGCGATCATTACGTTCAGTGCCAGAGCGAGGTTGCGACTTAGATTTGGTTTCTGGAAAGAGATTTTATTCGTTAATTCGGGAATTAATAGGATGTACTAAAGTAAAATAAAATACACCATATTTTATATCGATAATGTGGATATACCAGATTTAGTACTATACCCACAAATATTGAAATAATGAAAATAAACACTTACCAAACAAAGGAAAGGAATTCTAGTTCTTTGTGTTTGAGGTAAGGTTAGAGAATGGGAAAAAATATGCGGTTGGAACAATGGGGGAGTGAATGTTAGTTTCGAATGTGATTTTACCTTCTTTAATTTTGCCTTGATCAATAAACTTGGTGTTAGTAGAATCCTTGGGTAATTTACGCGGGTTGCTGTTCGTTTTGGTCTTTACGTCCTGTTTCTTATTTTCTTTTTCAGAAAGTTTTGTTTTTTTCTTGGCTTCTCGTTCCAACTCATGAGATTTTAGAACTTCTAAGGGATCCTCCTCTTCATCATAGAACAGCGCATATCTATTTTCGGTACCCACGCCATATATGTTCTCCATTTTAAGAAATTGTGTTGGAGATAGGTGGATGTCGAACGATTTATTCGCGCTGATACTTAGACATCAAAATGGCGTCAGATTTGTTGTTAGCGTCTTGTACTCAAAGAATACACGAGGTTTTGCTGCAGTTGGTGCAGGCTGCGTGAGCATCCAGAACGCTTTCCTTTTTTCAGTGCAAACTCTGCGAGTATTCACAGCGCTTTCCTTTCACCTGATGAGACTTCGATAACAAAAAGCCGCCTTCCATTCACATGGCTTGTTACTCTAACTCACATTACTCTCTTAGAAAAAAAGAAATAAATTAAATAAATAAATATAATAATAAACAAAAAATGATTATATTAAAATTACATCAATAAATAATTATAATTTAAATAAGTATTTCTTTATTTTTCAAATAAATATTTTAATTTAAAAATTTATCAATTTTTTTTTAATTAATATTTTTAAAAATATAATTAGAAAAATTTTTTAAATAAAAATAAATTTAATCATAAATGTTTTTTTTTAATTTATATTTTTTAAATTTGACACGCTAATCATTAAACATTTTTTTTAGAAAACAAAATATGATAATTAATGATTATTTATTTAATATTATTTGTTTATTTTTCTACACCTTTCATTTAATAAAAATAAACAAACTATTTTATTATATAATAATTTGGATAATATCCGTAATGAATGGACAGCATTCAGATTAACTCCTCCTATCATAAAAATCAGCCAATCAAATGATGAAATGATCCCGCTAAAATTTCATGACTTTTAGCGGGAAGAGTGAGAGCAGCGGGAAACAGCTTGATTTTACACGCTCTGGCAAAATCCGGTGTTATTAAAAAAGTAAGTTTATGGTGGCATTTATCGCATAAAATTTTGTTCAAAATGGATTATACAAATCCAAAATTGGATAAATCTCAAGAGGAGAGCGATGATCCTTGGAATTCGTTCAATTATGGAACATGTTGGTCTGAGTCAGAAAATGATATGCGTTTTGGCCTAAGCCCGGTGAGCTCATGTAGTTCTCCTGAATTTGCTAAACGACACGAAACAAAACGTGGAAGACCAAGAGCCGATGCAATTACGACTTTAATCGTGGAAGGAGCGACATCTCCAAGTGCTATCAAATGTGTTTATTGTAATCGAGTATTTCCAAGGGAAAAATCTTTGCAAGCTCACGTCCGAACACATACAGGTACTCAATCTCCTTCTTTTCAAATAGATTTCACCTTTTCCAAATTTTTAACTTAAAACTTTGACATTTCTCTTTTTGTTGTTGATAGTCACTTATTTCTATTAGAAACATCAACGATGTGAGAAGCATCAAAATTCAAAAGGCTTTTGGCAAGCATCACTCATTCCTTCACGCCAAGCCTTGGTGACATTTATTTAACAATTCATAAATTATTATACATTTCATGAGATTTTGACAACTTAGATTCTATCATCTATAATTTGGCATTTGACGTTAAAAAGAAAAAATAAAATATGCTTATTCCAGAGTTTTTAAAAATAATCTGACAATTTTGAGTGTTTAGTCATTCAAAGGTTTTCATTTTCTTAGAAATTAAGTCCAGAATTCAGGATATTCTTTTTATTATGATAATATATAATTCTCCATCAGCAATAAACTTATCCAATATTTTATATAAATAATGTGAGTGGCTCTGCTAAATAGAGTAGAATTGATGAATGATGCACCTGACTCTGACTGCATCCTCTGTCAACTCTACTTAAACCAATTTTATTTTCATTTTATTGGTTTACATATATATTATATTTGAAAATTGTTATTGAATCCTAAGATATTTTTATTATTTTCCTAGCCAAAAATTGTCTTTGTGGAGGGTAGTTATTTCACATTAATTTACAAGGTATTTAATATTTTTTTGATTGATTAAAAAAAAATTTACATTGTTAGACATTTAGTAGCAAGACACTTTTGCTGAGGATTATTTTACAGATAATTAAATAAAATAAAGCTCCGGTTTAAATAATATTTCTATAATTTATTAGGTCGTTAAAATACATCCAATATTTTGGAAACTTTCAGCAAAACGGAGCTTTATTTATTATCTATCTATTTATCTATAACCATAGTTAAATTCACTTCTATCTAGGCCTATCTAAGATTTTTTGTGAAGAAATTTCTCCCTATAAAATTATTTATTTTTTTCTTCTGATTGCAGTCCTCAATTTTTACCATATTTAATTGTCATAAATATATATCATATATATACATTTTTTTATTTTTAAAACCCACTCTTTAAATATTATATCCCTCTTGTAATCTAAACTTTCAGAGTATTATCATCTGAGACATAATATAAGAAAAATATCCAGATAAATAATAAACGCTTTTATATGAAAAACGTTAAAAAAACTGTTATAAATTCAGATATTATGAATAAGAAAGTATTTAAAGGATTAGCCAAGAGTTGATTTTTGGTTTTCAGGCCATCCCTTGGATAATCTTCTATTATTATTATTATTAATAAAAAATATTATTAATTAATAATTAAAATATTAACCAAAATAATTATTTAAAAGTCTACTTTAATATTTTAAAATAGATTTTTATTTCTATATAATAACTAGTATTTTCTTCACCATAGTTAATATAAAACGAATTTTTACAGTTATGACTTTTGATAATAACATAAATTTCATCAAAGAACAACTCGGATCCAATTTTTATTATTCACCCTATTTCGCATCAACTAAAACTTTTTAAAATAAGTCCAGTTGAAAAGTTTTGCACATTAGTGAGTAGCTTGGGAGCTAAAAGAGATTGGACTGAGACAAAAAAGCTTAAAAACACAATTGGTTAGCTACAAAATGCAATATTTATTTTTCATTATAGCCCATGTTTATACCGATATTCTCCCAACTTGGGACAAGTTTTTCCGCACAAGCCCTTTGTTAAATGTTTTGATAATTTGAGAGTCCCTTGTGATTTTTTTTTTAATAATTTCTTATAAACATTTAATTTGATATAACTCATTTGACGCCACCAAATGTTTATATTTTATACAAAATTCTCCTAGAATATCAGAACATAACAACGAGCAAGAAAATAATGTTTGTCAACTTTTAGAATATTTTTTTATTTGAATTAGTGATTATTTTGTTGATGAACACGTTGAAAGAATACCCTCACCCCCTTATCCGCCCTTGCCATACACACGGGCTCTTTAAAAATTAAATATTTCATTTTTCTGTAATTAAATGCCTTTTTATCTCTTTTCGCTCCCATGCAAGGCTCTGCAAAACTTTTCGGCCAGCCCTCGTAGTAGGACTCGAATGTAGGGGACCTCTAGAGTTGTTAAAAACTAGAGAGAACTTTTTTGTTTTATAAGTTAAAATAGAATCTTTCTAATTCGAATATCGGCTTAATTTATATTTGCTATAGATTTTTTTTTTTTTTTTTTGGAATGGGTGCATAAGGTCCGAAGACCTATAATGACCAGTGGTCACATGCAGCCAGGAAGAATATATTAAAAAAAAAGAAAAAAGGAGAAGCATAAAAGGGGAGCTCAACTGCGGGAACTGAGGAGATGCCTGTTGAGATTAGACTTGAAAGTCTGAAGATTGTAGGTTTTGGGGAAGATAGACTCAGGGAGCTTGTTCCATTCACGGAAGGTCATGGGGACAAAGGAAGATTGGAATTGACTAGTTCTATTAATCGTGACTTGGACAGTATAGGGATCCTGGGACGATGCCACCCTTGTGCTCCGTGTATATGTTGCATTGGGTGGAATAATTGATTTTATTTCTGCCGAGCATTGACCATGATAGTACCAGCTTCTTGCTTTTAATTTGAATAATGAATATCATAATTTTTACTATAAAAATTTATAATAATCATTTGTTCTTTTCCCTGGCTACCCCTTTGCTTTAGATATATATGTACCGTTATATATAAAAGAAAAATTCTGACCATAAAAATAAATTTTTCTTCCTGGAAATGTCTCCGTACTCATTTATATTATGTTTTGTGTATATTAATACTCAATTTCATTTACAGGGGAAAGGCCTTTTACTTGTGATTATCCCGGTTGTACTAAATCATTTGCTCAGAGTGGCCATTTAAAAACACATCAGCGGCTGCATACCGGAGAGAAGCCTTTTATATGTTCCAAGCAAGGGTGCGAATCCTTTCGTTTATTATTCTTCTATTCTTTAAAAGGATAATAATTAACTTATTTCATTTTTTTTAATTTAGATGTGGAATAAGATTCACCCATGCGAATAGACGCTGTGTTGAACATCCGAATTTAGCATTGACCAGGAGCGATGATTTTGTTCTACGACCAGTAGCTTCAAATCCAGAACAATCCAATGAAGTTTTAAGGTGGCTTGAAAGGTATTCTATTTTCTAAAAAAAAGACACCCTAAAACCAAGTTTAATGAACCAAATTTAGGTTTTATACAATAATTCTTTTCTAACAAGTCATCTAACAGGTAAAATTTTTTGAAACTTCCCAAAAGAAGCTCCTAATGTGATAATTTTTTTTTAAAAATCAGTGGTTACAACAACCCAGTGGCGATATCAGAATTTGCGGGGGGGGGGGGGGCGAGGATTATAATTTTTTTTAAGGAGTGTCATAAATCTAGATTCTTTTATGCTCTTATGCTTGATAATATTTACAACATACGCAAATATTTGACAGCCTGGTGCGGTCTTGACAACATGGTTTTAAGAAGACAAGTCACATACTGTCCGCATTCGTCAGAGATGTCTAGTGTGTCGCTTGCCTTTTTACTTTCTCTTACCCTATATATGAAATATATAGAGAGAGAAAGTATTGCGATCATGTCAAAAATTCGATGTCGAGATTTTAATGGGTATACATGTTTTGAAGTCCCCTGAGTCCAAAAAAGTGGGTCCCGCAAATTGGTCTGTCTTTTTATTTGTGTTTTTAGCATGAAGGAATTGAGCTACCGGATTGAAATTTTATATTTAAGTTAGGTACCCTCCCAGACACTCAAAATAAGCTTTTGAACAAAATCGACCAAAAAGTACTAGTACTTTATTGATGTACTTTTTTTTAGTTTTTTTCGATTTTCTCAAAATTCCCTCCACCAAAATTTTTTAAAATAAAAAAATCAATTATTTTTTGATGCTCTTTAAAATGTATATTCTCATTTTGCCCTAAAAGTATTTTGAAGTACACTTTACTGATGTAGCAGTTCAGATTTTTAAAATTCATTTTTTGTCTCTTCCTTCCATAGAGCCAATGTTAAATCCCTATGGGGTTTTGCATGTTAATTTCGATTCAAAAGGGGGCTTTCCAACTTTTTACACATTTAAAAAAATTCTTTCCAATTCTTATGAAATTGTATTTATTTAGAATTCTCTATTGTGTATAAAATATCTAAAGATGAGATTAAAATTTTGAAAAATAACCATAGTGTATTTCAAGCAGTCAACATTTAAAACACAAGATTGGAAAGAATGTACTATGGGAAACTAAATTTATCTCGACACAAAAAATCTAGTGTGACCGTGCTAGTCAACTTTCTCTTGCCGAAGGGTAAGAGAAAGTTGTGTGCTGCCCGACAGTCACACCAGATTTTTAAAATTATAGGTCTGCTAAAAAATTGAAAGAAACCATGTCATGCTATCATTTTTGAAAATAATTTGAAAGGTTATAGAATAAACTATAAGAGGAATCAAAAAGATTTAGTTTGCTATCACTGAAATGTTCTAATAAATTTAGTTGTGAAAAATCAAAATTGACATGTTTTGTTAATCTAATTTCTCTTATTAGTTAGTAATTTTTATTTAAAATTTTTATATTATGTTTTAGATATAAAAAAGAAAGAGAAGAAAAAACACCAACAGGAAAGTCTGACAAAAAAAGAGGCCGTAAAGATTATGAAACTGAAAACGTTCCTCAAGCTCCAGTAAAAAAACAAAGATTTAGAAAAACTTTGATGGAAGAAATAGAGCAAGAAAACGTAAATAAATGTTCTCGAAAAATTCAAACAAATATTGGAAGAACACAAATATTAAATTGGTCAGTGGAACCAACTGAATCTGTAACAAATACAAATGAAGGTGATAATCCAAATATTAAGGAAAGTGAAACAAAAGAAGAAAAAAATATCTATCGGCAGGAACAACCAAAAAAACGATGGCTCCGAGAAGCGTGCAAAGATCAATCATTATGGCACGATTTGGCACAACCAATTAATTGGCCAGATCAACAATTTGAAAATGAATCAGCTCCAGCATCCAGTGAGAATCTCACGAGGCCAACGGTCCTGATGATGGCGGGAAGTACACAAGATGAAGAAAAGAGCCAGCTCCAAGCCTCGCCTGACGATGAATTAAATTCCAAATGGCTAGGCGCAATGGCATTAATTGAACTCTCGAAAGAAACTGATGGATCACCTTTAAATCTCTCCCAGCCTCGTTATACGGAATTGTAATGTAAGCATGGATTCACTTTATTAAGCATCATAGTATTAAAAATATAAAGTATGACTGATTTTTTATCAATTTCCAATATTTTTTAATAACACAGTTTTGAGATTACAAAAGTAAAAAAAAATAAGATAATTTTACTAAGATACAGTGAAATTTTGTTAATTTATTAAATAAATGATTGATAATATTTGACTTGCTAGTCATTAAATTTAATTATTATATATCATGAGATAATTACTTTATTGAATAAATTATTTAACTGTAAAAATTGTTTATACTCTTAATTTTAACTTACTTTTAAAGGTTCAATTGGTAATTTTAACAAAATCTTGGAAATAATATAAAATACATCCAGTCTTATATATATTTTGAATTATTTCAACACCATTCATTTTGGCAATATCAAATTATTATTATTTATAAGACATCCATAGGCAAGAACATGTTTTTCTCAATAATAGAGTTTTAGTATTATACACGTTCCACATATCAATTTACTGAGCATGAATGGCGTTAAGCCTTTAGAAATATATGCAATAATAAATTAAGTAGCTATTTAAAGACTGGCTGTTATTTACTCTCTAAACCTGAGAAAGCCTCTCAGCTTTTTAAAACCATTTTACAAACAAAATTTCACTGTTTTTATTATTTTACATCGCCAGATATATTCCATATCTCATTTGTTAAAGTTAGATTTTTGAATTTTATTACAATTAAAAGTTAAATGTTATTAGTTATAAATTTTAACAAAAAGTTTTATCTTAACAAGAGCCTAATAAGTTTTCTAATCCTTTAATCGTAACAATTAATAAGAAATATTAATGAAATTAATTTTAAATGGAACAACAAAATAATCATTTAAATTCGTAATTATATATCTATAATTATTCTCCTAAGAAACTCTTTATTCTCTTCTAATATTAGATTTTTCATACATATCAATATGATTCTTTTACAATTTTTTATTCTTTTATACTTTTCCTTTATATTTTCCTCTAAAAGATATTCTACATTTGATTAATTTTATCAATTGTAATCAATGGCAACTTCTCCCTAGATAGAATTTATATATATGGGTCATTTTACAATAATGGGTTAACTTTGGGGTCGAATTTGAAATTCACAATTTGTAACTTTGATTTCAATTATTTGTAATGATTTTGATAGACATCCATATAGTAACACTCAGATTTTTTGATTTTTTTTTTGCATTACATCAGCTCCTTTGCTTTACGGTTGCAAAAAATCTCCTAATTGATATGGAATACTTTTTTTTTTCTTTTATATATTAAATATAACAATGAAAAGACAGTAAATCCAGTATATAGTTAAAAGAATTATTAATAAATTTAGGTATCTTAGATTATATCGTTATGGATAATAATGAGATAAATCTAATAGTTTAATAAATAAGAAATTATATATATATATATCGCGTATGTGAGCCGCGAAATTTATATAATTAAATATTTATTAATTCATATACCCGAAAAAATAAGGGTGTGCCGCCGGTAGTTGAACCACTAATAGTTTAAAATAAATTTGCATTTAAATGTTCACTTTTTGAGCTGGTACATGCCAGGGGACTGACATTTTAGTGTTAAAAAGACGAATATTTTCATTAAATTTTTATAAATTACAATATTTATCATGCGTGTCTAAAAATTATTAACTTTTCCTATCAACTAATGTTCAAATATCTTGGCAAAAAGAGTTCCTCCTTTGTAAAAAACAAATGTTTGATGCAAATAAAGTTCATTTATTATTATAACTAATGTTTAAAAAAAGCAATATGTTTGGTAGTTACTGAATTATTTGCAATTACGCGAAGTTAACCCATTTTTGTAGAATGAGACCCATATATTAGTATGGTCTTTATTTTTCGGAGTCAGAATTCTCTAGACTCCTACTTCTTATTCCTTTCTATAATCCGTTCAATTATTATATTAAAACATACTAAAACTAGATAAAAACTGCCATAAGAGGAGCGCATTAATGTTATCCCGCTCGTATATAAAGATTGAATATTTTTTATTCAAATTTCAGACATTACACTAATCTCATTTACAAGTATAGTTTTTCTAGAAAAATTCTTCATTGTAATAGGTAAAGATACTTTCCCATTGTTATTGAAAAATAAAAAGGAAAATAAATATTCTTTAACTTGATAATCAATTTTGTCTGCAAGTGCAGTGGACACCCCTACTAACTGGACCCCACATGCAACCTCTCATGTGATTATTTTAATCTTGTTATAAAATAAAATGAAATTTTATAATTCTATTCTATTTTGAACCAAAGCTTTCATTAAAAATTTTTCATATTAACAAAAAAACAATGAAATAATCACATAAGAATATGCACGAGTGTCCACTTAAAAGTGGCGAAATGTTTCCAATTTTCTACTACACTTTTACCCTTGTATATTTCTCTGTTTTATTTATTATTATATTTTATTAAAGCGATATGGATAACTGAGTAAATCTTCTAGTAAGGTAAGAAGAAAAGAGGAAAGCAGCTATGCATTTCTTTATTGTTGGCACTTCAAGCCCACGTTTCGGCCATCTATGCGAATAGCTAGAGGTCGTATAGATCTTAAACTTTTTGTAGTCGCGGCCCCCTTGGAACCCAAGTAAATCTCTCACGACTCTCCTATTTTTATTTAAATTCAGATTGGTTAAAAGACTATTTATAACTTTTTTTTTAAATTTATTTTAAGTGGCTAAAGGATCAGCGCCATCCAGCCTTTTTCTAATATACAAAGGAGAAATTTTTTTTTTTTTTTAATTTTGCATATTAGTCTTGAAATCGTCCATAAAACATTAGGTTGAACATATTAGATATGCATACACTTACTAGTCAATGCATGTATTTATTAATGTTAACAGCAAAAGCGTGAAAAAAAAAACATGGTTATTATGTTTTGATTAATGAGTGTGTTATTAAATTTGCGACTCTTTGCGGCCCCCCTGCTGGTAATCCATGGCCCCCTAGGGGGGCGCGGCCAGGGGCGCCGGAACGAATTTGAATCAGGGGGGGGGGCAAAAAATTTTTTTAGAAAATTAATTAATTAATATGTTCAATTTGTAAAAAACAAAAACAAATCTACTATAAAACTTTAAAAATTTTAAATAAAATCCCAATTTTAATAAAATTAAAATTTTAAAAAATTTGCTAGTGATTTTATCAAAAATTTGGAAAAAAATGAATTTCTTACTCTTTTAATTTTTTTTTAATTTAGAAGATTTTATTTTTCAAAAGTAAAAATATATCATTTTTAAAAATAAATGAAATAAAAGAAGACATATTGCCCCTTCTGCCCCCCCCCCCCCATAGGATGCCGGGGGGGGGGCAATGTACCCTTGCCCCCCCCCCCAGTTCCGGCGCCTATGGGCGCGTCCCACTACTTTAAGAAAAGACCGAAACGTAGTCTTGAAGTGTTATCAATAAAGAAATATACATAGCTATTTTGCTCTTTTCATCTTAGCTCACTACATTATTTTATAAATATTTTTTATAAAATGGAATTAAAATTTTCCAATGTTATTGAAAAATAATA
This sequence comes from Euborellia annulipes, assembly GCA_023213315.1. Lineage (NCBI taxonomy): Eukaryota > Metazoa > Arthropoda > Insecta > Dermaptera > Anisolabididae > Euborellia > Euborellia annulipes. The sequence continues at coordinate 67,225 of JAKCPI010005160.1, read as the reverse complement.
CATTTAAATATTTTATTCATTTTACGTGAATGAAAAAACTTTCTTTTTAAATGTTTATATTTAAAAAAATATACAGCTTTTAGATTTAAGTTAATTAATAACTCATTTATTGATATATTTATTTAATTTTATTAGTATATTAATTAATATTATATTAATACCCCTCTGAGAACTATTTATAAAACAAAAGAAATTAATTTACTTTTTCTTAAGAAAGATTTTTTTAAAATGTTATCTGATAAAGTTGTTCTTTAACATATATAAAATCGATTTTATTTAATATTTAATTTTGAAAATAAGTGATGGGGAAAATAGAAACGCTTATTTCTTTAGTTGTTGTAAACTAATTTTTCAGGCATTTTATTTCATTTTGATTAAGCTTTTAATTAAATTGATTTCTGAATAAGGAACAATTCAGTCTCACACTCTTAGTGATGAAATTAAAATGTCCGAAAATGTTATTTTCAACTGTAACTATCGTCTGGTTTAATAATAAACTTAAGTTACTTTATTTTAACGTTAAATCTTACTTGTTAGATTGAAATCTGTTTTGAATCCCATGGTGTTAAGAAATCTAGTCCAGCCTTTCCCCATGAAGGATTCAAAACGAAATTTTAATCAAGAGCAGGAGTTAAAATAAAATGCTAAATTTGATTATGATATTACCTCCCTATTTTAAGGATTTTAGGAAAACTATTAATTTCTTTGCTTTTATTAATAAAAACAATTTAATTTTACTAAATTTGAACATGCTATTAAAAATTTTCTTTCAATTTAATTATTAAATTAAATTTCAAATAAATTGAAAATTAATTTTTAAACTTTAATTTCATCTTTTTCTCTAACTTCTTTTATTTTGTTTTTCTTTCACTTGAAATAAGTGTTTATTTTTATATTATTTTCCTCTATATTCTTCTTCTTTATCTTATTAAATTTTAATTTACTCTGTTATTTATTATTTAAAATAGTTTATTTTTCTTTAAATAAATAAAATTTTTTTATAACAATGGGAAATTTTTCGAAAATATTAAAAATTTGTCTATATATATGTTAGGGTCAATGTGTTTAACATGAGACACTTTGCAAAATGACGGGGCGTTGTAGAGATTTAAACTATTTTGGCAACCAATTAATTTGATTAAATAAATGGCCTCCGCGGGCAAAAAAGAACTGAAAAAAAAATTTGAATATTTTAGTAATGGTTAATTCCACTATTGAACCAACCAGCCATGCCATCCGACGAATGTTCACTCAAACACATTGCCAGGAGTTGCCAAGAGCCTCTATAAGCTCGAGGCAAACAACATTTGTCCTGATGAAGGCCGGAATATCGGCCGAAACGTAGACAAAGATATGAAATAAAGACAAGTATAATTTCCTTTATTGTTTTTTGGCTGCCTGGATATCCTCACTACTTAGAATATTTTAGCTAGATTCTGGTCCAGACCGAGCACAGTAATAGAGTACTAGCCTGCCTATGTGCTAGTGTTCAGGGGTTCGCTTTCCATCTCCAGCGACATAAATTGATTTCATTTGAATTCGCTACGAACAAGTTAAATAATTAATGACGAAATGTAAATGATCTTAGATACTGAAAAACCTAAACCAAAATTTTATCTACTAATAGCAGTATTAAATACAACAGCCACTTTATTTTTCAAATATTATTGCAAGATTTTTGCTTGTAAAAAATTTATCGCAGAATCACAAGCACAAAATTTAAAAAAATATAAATAAATAATTTTTTCATTTTCTTTATCGGCAACGGAGCCCATTTAGTAATCGAGTAAAACTACCAGGGACAGCCAAAATAACTGTGGCCTACAAACACTTTTCTCAAATACAGCGATTAACAACATTGACTAACTGGGTTCTCTACATTCTATATAATGACCATACATTTTATAGAATGACCGAAACTTTGAAAAATTTCTTTTCGAACAGGCATTCTATACAGTACCTGGGTCTTTTTCAAAATATTTTCACTAAACACATTTACCTTAACATACCAGAATATAATCATTAATGTCAGAAACTTACAAATTGTGGTGACTCCGGAGAGTAACCTTCACTATGTGGCTTCCCGTTTCCTTCCCCAGAAGGCGGCATCCCAAATAGAGTTGGATTATTTTTTGACATGAGGTGGGTTTGAATCTGAATTGTCTTCAACTCAAGATTATAAGTTTTATCCTCTTGACTAATTGCCTCCTATATATTATATATATATAATATTATTAATAAAAACTTTACTAAATAATTTCCAAATGCAATGCTAATCCTATACTACTCTAAAGTAAAAGGACAAATTACTACTAAAATATTTTTAGAAATTTAAAAATTCAATAATTAAATCGGTGGAAATGGAAGGTGGGATGGTGGAAGCCTTGATCTGGTTCCCTCACAGCAGAGGTAGAGAATGACTCCGCGTACAAGAAAGAAATTTTTTTAAAATCTTTTGACTCTCTGCAAAGCAAAAACGAAGAACTTCTTGGTCTAAAGATTTCAAATGGTTCCTAACTTCTCTTGAAACCACAAAGTTTATTAATAATAAAAAATGTAAAAAGCTATTTTATTATTAATTTTAATTGTGGAAATTTAAATATTCGCCATGACTTTATCTTTATAATTCTAACCTGAATGCGTGCCTGAGGTATATCACCGATCTGAGGCGAGATGATCATATTTCGCCCGCGTACGAGATTCATGGTTTGAGGAAATTGGAAGATATGAGGAGGCTCTTTCGACTCAAATGATTAAGAAAAGTCCTGGATGGCAATGCAATGCATTTGACTTGATAGGGCCTCCTCAGATGACTTTCTTGTTTCGGAGTCATTCTCTACCTCTGCTGTGAGGGAACCAGATCAAGGCTTGACCACCACCTTAATGTTTGTTCGGAGATTGATGAGGAAACTCAGATGACTTTCTTGTACACGGGGTTCTGTGCCTCTGCTGTGAGGGAACCAGATCAAGGCTTCCACCACCTTAATGTTTGTTCGGAGATTGATGAGGAAACTCAGATGACTTTCTTGTACGCGGGGTTCTGTGCCTCTGCTGTGAGGAATTGTGAATTGTCACTACCAGGAACCAGATCAAGGCTACCACTACCTTTGAAATGTTTGTTCGGAGATTGATGTGGAAGCAATAAATCCTCGTGCTCTCTTTCATGGGAGACTTCGCTAGGAAATTACCGCACCTTGGAGTATTTTATTATTTCTTGGGGTTTTATCTACATCTTTTTTATTTTATTATCATCACTCTACTCAGGAGTTTACTAACAGGGCAGAATAATTATTTAATTTTATATTTTGTTTGAAATATTTTGTTGTTCCAAAGGATTATTCTAGAATATGTTATTGTTCTTATTTTATGTAATTTTGTCAAAAATCATCAGATGTACACATTTTTCAAACTGCTTATCTCCATTTAAATATGTGATAGAAATGACATTATATATAGTTTATATTTTAAAATGTTTTCAATTTAAATTTTAACATGTGATAAATTTATTTGTAAAAAAAAAAAAAAAAAACTATTGAAAGGCTAAATTGAAAAATTAAAGTACTTGTCATTTTCTTTCGAATGAAATGTATACTTGAGAAATATTATATATTTAAATATATGTCATATTGCTAAATAGTTATGACTTCTTTTCGGAAAATCAAATGATAATAAAGTGAATAAAATATATGTATCTAAGAGATATTCCGCTCAATAACAGGATATCGAAGCTGCTCTGACAATACCTCTTATCTAAAATTTCACTAGTTTATAAGGCGCACAATTGTGTGCAATGTGTTTTTTATTTTCTCAAAAATTATTTGTCTTAAATTATTATCCAGCATTTTCAAAGTAAATTTTCAATGAATTTCTACTTGTGCTGTTTCTTCGATATATTTTTAATTTTTTATCATTTTCGCGATCTTTCCATTCGATCTTCTGTGAAAAAAGCCATAATAAGAAATCTTAGTCAAATATCGGTAGAAAAAGAGATCGGAGGTATTGTTAGAACACCGTCAATATTTAATATCTAGTATATATAATAGAAAAAGGAAAATTAAATAAAATTTAAAAAGGAGGATCCAAAAAATAAATCCTGCCTTACTCCCTTATAAAATTCAAAGCGGTCCTAAAAATTACAGGAAACAATAAAATAATTAATTGCAACTGACTGTTAAAATAGTTGATAGGAAAACCGAGTCCTTAAAATACTTGGCTGGTTCTTGTTAATTTTTATTCAATTTGCCTTTTTCTTTTTAATTCAGACTCAAAGAGCAACCTTAGAGCTCTTAGGTACAAATATTAACTCGCTGTTTTTCTCTCAAATATTAAAATTATAAAGGTATTTAAATGAAAATTAATGGTTATATACTATGTCTATCAAAAGTAAACACAAGCTATCTTTTATTTCGCCTTAAGAGATAATAAGGAGACAGACATACAGCAAAATCATAAAATTTCATGAAATTTTTTTAATAATAAGATTTTGCATTTTTGAATCCCTTAAGACAAAAAAATAGCTTTTGTTTTTTTAAATTCAACGCCTTTATTAAGTTTCTAACTTCACAAAATTTCCTTATACGTCAGATAGCTAATTATATGTGAAAAAACTCATTCTTGTTCTTGTTAATATATCAATGAGTTGCTATCTGGCGCATAAGTTTGCTAGTTGAGTAAAATTGAAGCCCTAAGGAATCACATCTTAGTCATTCTACTATATTAGCAATTGTGAAATCAAATTCTCTGATCTGAGAATTTAAAAAGAAACAAAAAGGAAAAAACATTTATACAGAAAGCCTGGAAAGGTTTTCTAATTAATTAAATAAATCTAAGTTGAGCTTCGAAAATGAATAAATTTCAACTGGAAACCGAGTGAAAACGCAAAGAGGAATCTCAATTTTGAATGGTTGAACATAATAAATTAAAACTTTCAAATTTTGAAAGAACTATATAACCAGATTTCACTTTTATATGCATATAAACAAATGGCCCTTTTAAGGAATTAAAATTGTTTCCATTCTATTTTTCTAGTAATTTATAAAAATTAATAATAATTTTTAAAAAATATTTTTAATCACTTTTAGAAGTAATGAATAGAGCTTAAATAATTGAACTAAAACATAATTTTTGAAAATGTAAAATTTTACACTAAAAGTACACAGTATATAAATCTTTTTTGAAAACTTATATATATTGTGTATATTTTTTTATTACAATTTTACTTTTATAACATTCACAAATAACGTAATCTTAGATTACTATTTTTATTATAAAAATGAACTTTTAACTTTGCATGTTTTTTTTAAACTGAATTTCAATATATTTTAAAATAATATTTTAAACTTACAATATCTAAAAAATTAACTAGTAATTTACAAAAATGGATATCTTTTTGAATAATATTATAAAAGCACTGTTTGTTATTATGTAATTTTAAATTAGTAATTTTCACAGTCTTTTAATTATAAAATTTTGCTTTTCTTTGATAAAAAATTTTTTCCTTTTAGTCAATAGAGTACCTGTTTAAAGTGTAGTTAATGTAAAAAAAAAATTTTTTTGAAAAATTTGATTTGTAAATATACATACAGCTTTAAAATTTTAAAAGCTTTAATTAAATTGTATATTCATTATCTCTCTGTATATCTTGTAAAAATTTCTTTCAATTTGATTAATTATATTTCAATTTTTACACATATCACAAGTATTTTATAATTTACTTTTTCCTTACAAATATTAATAGTAAAGACAAAAATAGCTTCTTAGTTTAAAATTAAAGGAAAAGAAGAGAAAAAGACCAAATTTAATTTATTAATAATTTTTGCAAAAAGTATTGCAACACTATTTCAACAAAATTTTGTTCTTAATTTTTTTGAACAACACATTTTGACTAACAGGTTCATTTTTATAAATCTTCGTTATTTCTAAAAAATTATTTTTTTTTGGGGGCTCCTTTCCAACAAGTTTTTACCACTTAAATTTTTTTTTTTGTCAATTTTATGATGCAAGTTCATTCATTAAAAAATTTAAAATTTTTATATTAGGTGCTCCAATTTGGAAGACAGGCGATGCACCATTCAAAAAAATTGTGCGCCACTATAGGCTGCAGCCTACTTGGCTTATTTAGAAATACTGCTCTTTTACTTTTTAATGCTTGAACTAAAAAGCCTGAGCATTGCCCCTACATGCGTCGAAACGTCGCTCTTTTTCTATTAAATTAAATTGGCTCTTTCTCTCCGCCTTTAATTTATTTTCTTCTTTCAACAGCCTGGCTGCTTAACTATTTTGGATGGCGAGCCATGTAATTTAGTTGGCCTCCATTAAGTCCAAAAAGAAAAAAAAACATAATTTTTCCCTATATTTTTTCACACTTTTCCCCATCGCTTTTGAAATCTTGGATATTTCATTTTCCCATTCTGGATTATATATGCTTAAAAGTAAATACAATCGGAATAAATTTGAGTATTTGTTATGGTGTTTTTGAATATCTTCATTTTTACTAGAATTTTTTTAGACTGCCATTCCAGAATTGCTTGCCTAATGAATAGGCATCCATAATATTTTTTTTGTAATGCCTGCCTAAGTAGCAGGCGCTCTTGGACAGTGGCGCTTCTTGCGTGCGATATGCTAACTAAATTCATATCTCAATATCAAGGAGCAATATTTTTATTCAAAATATATTTATAAAAATATTTTGTTAAATATAACACAGGGGAACAAAAAATATCTTTTTTTTGTTGACTGACTATTTGAAGCTATTCTTGTGTATTTGGGTAGCGCTGATTCCAAAAATGCCAACACATTAGAGCTATAAAGAAAATAAAATTTTAATAGAAAATGTGCTATAAAACGACTCTAATTTTATATTACCTGGGTTTTTTAAAGAGATTTAGAAAAATCGAAGTTTTTAAGTGTTTTTTTTAACTTTGGACATGGGCGTAGCCAGGGGGAGGCAGGGGGGCCTTTGCTTGTCCTAAAAATTAAAAAAAAAAAACAAATATATATTTTTCCCATTGGGAATTTTTTTTTAACGCCCCAATCCACTACAATAATTTAATTTTTTTTTATTTAAATAAATAATTAATAATCTATGTATATATTAATTGCAAACCCCCTCTCTCGCTCTAACGAGGGGTTGCCCCCCCCCCCTAACAAGATGTCTGGCTACGCCCATGACTTTGGACATCCCTATACAATTTTCTACATCCCTGAATACAAAAAACATATTTTTACGGTATTCCATAGTTCTTTAGCTTTAGCAAAAAACTCACTAAAGAAAAAATACCAGTACACTCACTGGTCAAAAAAAATGAATATTTTTCTTTCACAAGAAGGGTAAGAGAAGGTTGTGTGCTGTGCGCCAGTCACACCAGATTTTTTTGTGGCGACATATATTTAGTTTCCGACAGTAAGGTACATTTGAATTCAAGATGTAAAACTTATGAACATGGGAAAATATTTATATTTTGTTACCATGGCAACTATTTATCATATCTTTCCTATGAACAGGGCCGCAGACAGACTTGACGGGCCCCGGGGCTACATAATAATACGGGCCCCCCTCCCCCCACTCTTAGTTTTTTTTAGTAAGTAAAAGGCTATTGTGCCAACAATTTTTTACACAGTTTTTGACTCAATTTTTGAAACGGTTATACATAGCTTACAATATTTATTTAAATAAAAAAGTTATTTAAAATTTTTTCAAAATTTCCTAAACATAGGGTTACCATAAGTTATTGAGGCCAGACCTTGACAGAGGACTTCCGGGGTCTGAGGGCACTAGCGGTCCCAGGGGGGTGGGCCAGAGGCCCCCCCCCATTGGACCGAAAAAATTCAAAAGTTTTATTTAATATTTTAAAACTAAACAAAAAATTATAAATTTGCCAGAATGTTTTTTATTATTCAATCTTATACAATTTATTTACAGCGCATTTCAATTTTTTTAATGAAATAAAAAAAAAAAGAATTTGGGCTCCCCCCCTTGACCAAGTCCTGGGACCGCCACTTTCTGAGGGTATGAAAATTTTTTTTGAAAATTAGCCACTGAAATCTGCGTTTTTAGCTATCCTAGACTAGACTAGACGGGAAAAATATCTTTGAGCTTAAAGGGCCCGGGCCCCTCAGGAAAAAATGACGCAGCTCGGGTAAGTCCCTGCATGACTGCAGTGGCGTAGCGAGCTTAACTCGCGCCCGGGGCACAATACCTTTTTAGCGCCCCCCCCCCCTTTCGAAAACCAAATAAAATTATACGTAAAATATACAAAATTATTATATTACACTGGCACTAAATTTAAAATATATTTTTCAGAAATCAATTATAATAAAAAATAAAAATTACCCAGGAATTTTTTATTTTGCTGACCATTTGGCGCCCCTATGCCCCTCGCTACGCCACTGCATGACTGACAATGCTAGCATTTCAATTCGAATTTAACAAGCTTACTCGTTGTGTTGTGCAAAATAATTAATACTGTACATGTTAAGTATATTATTAAAACTATCTTTTAAAATAATACATAAATAAAGTAAGGGTAACTATTAACTTTGATCGAATATTTAATTTCTTTAATTAGAAATTTGTAAAGTTTCATCTAAATGTATTGATATAAGCAATTAAAAAAGCTATAGCGATGTGTATACACATACACACTCCCACAAGAGTTGGATTACTTTTGTCTTTTTAGGGCCATTGTGACCTGAAGCGCAAAGATAAAGGCCTACAGCATAAAAAAATTAGGGGTCAAATTTTTCACTATTATATAACAATACTTTCCCCTTACTATTATATATAATAGCTCGGGAAAATAAAATTATAAAGTGATATAGATCAATTGTTGAGTAGTATAGGATATCTTAATGTCTTATTTCATCATGCATAAGGCTCAAATGGAATCTGTCATGAGTGAGTATTCAATCATTCCTATTATGAATTCTTATACCTTATGGCGACGTTTAAAAATAAATGTTTTCTTTTGGAAACAATAATTACTTAAATTTTTATATATTCAACTTTGACTTGTATCAACAACATTATCTAATGTAAATTAACTTAACATACAAAGTAAAAAAAAAAAAAAAAAATGTTGGTTTGAGGCTAATCCTTAATCATTAATTATCAGATAGAAACAGCTGTTAAAATTATAATAGTTTGTGGCTCAGATTTTCGCTTAGAGTTGGTGTTTAATAAAATTCCTTTTTTTATCGTTTATTTTGTTAAGAATGGTTAAGAGCCGGGTGAGGTGAGATAGACACTTGTTTGCTTAGTTGCCAGTCTGTCACTCTATCTGTTCTCTGACTAAGTGAAAAGAAGCCAGCATTGATACCCGAGGAAGAAGCACGTGCCATGAGATGCCATCAGGGTGGCCGGCCGACCACCCGGCCGTGATTAAGCAAAACCACCACTCTACAAACATCGCCTTTATTATTTTACCAACCCGAGGAGCGGCCACATTTTTTTCAATGAGAGACCATTATTCGAATGGGCTCTAGCTGCATATTCCAACTCTTTTAAAGAACTATTCCGAACAATATCCTGAGAGAAAAAGCACACTCTTAGCTACTGTACATTTTGTTATATGGACCGTTAACAGGGTCCCTGTTATGCAATGGTGTGTCAAAGACCAAAAATTCAAAATTGAGTTAAGCACGGAATATTGTTTCAAATGCTATAATTAATAATATTTTTTATGAAATATGTCCTAAAAGAATTTATATTTAATGTAAAAGCATAAAATTATTTTTACAATATTTCAATGCAGGATTTTCATTTTGCTAAAATGATTTATGTTCCTAACACGTTGTTTTTTATGGTGTTAACAACCAATAAAAACTTATTTAACCTATATATATATTGTTTACCTTAAATAAATCCTTTTTTTTGAAAAATGAGAAATGAATTCGTAGATGTCAAAATTTAATTTTTAGATAATATTCCTGATAATGAAGATGAAGATCAGTGATTTCGAAAAGACAACAAAATAAATAATATTAAGTCGATTTCATTATAACTTTGATTTACTGGTTTCTAAGCTATTAGTATTAAATATAACCATAAAAGAACTTTAATAATATCTTCATTTTAATTTTTGAATTATAACCTAAAATTATTTTATTTATTATCAAGAGACTTTGAAGCATTTTTGCAAATTGCAAATTGGACTTAGAGAATTTTGCAAAAATAATTTTTTATATTTTATTGTATTTCTCTAAATTAGTCATATTTTTACTTTCTCTTAGCCTATATATGAAATATATAGAGAGAGAAAGTATTGCGATCATGTCAAAAATTCGATGTCGAGATTTTGATGGATATACATGTTTTGAGGTCCCCTGAGTCCAAAAAAAGTGGGTCCCGCAAATTGGTCTGTGTGTGTGTATGCAGTGGCGTAACCAGGGGGGGGGGGGCGAGGGGGGCTCGAGCCCCCCCCGCCCCAGGCGCATCGAGCCCTTGGCGCCCCCCGGAACCGGCATAGGCGCCCTACGGCCTCTAAAATATAGCCCAGCGTATGTGATTTTATCATATTCTTTTCATCGATTGTCTTAAAAAACTGATTGTTTTCTTTTAAAATTATATTACAACTTGAATTCTACTATTTTAAATGAATTTAATTCCAAAAATAATAAATAACGTATATAGAGGCTTTATAATTAAAATTTTTTTATTTTGCAATATATAAGCCTTAATTTGATGTTTTAAGGCTGTGGAGATTTACTCAGGATTCGTATAAGCCTTAATATTTAATTTTTTGAAATTCAAAACTTTTTTAAGCATGAACGAATTGAGCTATGAGACTGAAATGTTATATTTAAGTTAAACACCCCCCGGGACCGTGAAAATAAGCTTTTAATCAAAATTGGCCAAAAAGTACTAGTATTTTACTGATGTAGTTTTTCAGTTTTTTTCGATTTTCTCAAAATGAAAGGGCTTTACCATTCTTCAGGCCCGCCCGAGCCCGCCCGGAATTATTTCAAATCCGCCCATTCCCGCCCGAGATTTAGTGAATGAATGAACGAATGTCTAGCAATTTTTAAATAAAATTTCATTTGCATGCCCGTCCGCCCGAACCAATTTATTTAGACTTGCTACCCGCCCGTAATTTTTTCATGGCCTCCAAAGCCCGCCCGGCCCGGTCCGCGGGCCGGGTAGGTAACGGGCCTACGTGCCACCCCGTACCCGTGCAGGGCTCTAATCGGGGGTTCGGATCCCAGGCAGTCTGATGATTTTATTTAAGCCATTTGGATACCAAATGTCAAAGTCAAAGTCTTATATGGCCTAAGTTGCCGAAAAGACAGTGTGCATGTGTGTGAGTGTGAGTGTGAATGGGAAAAAATTGTGTGTTAAAAAAAAAATATGGGGAATGACCTCCCCGTGACTTTCTCGTATATTCTTTTGGAATTACGTCTGTGTGTGTGTGTGTGAACACGATTGCTTAAAAACCAAAGCAGCTAGTTAGATGAAATTTGGTATATGCTCCTTACACTAAAATTGTAGATTTCTATCAACTTTTGGAGTAAATACGTCACTTGGAAGTAGTACTTTACCTAATAAGTTTTTTCAAAAATTTCGAAATTTTCAATTTCTTTGTTATATTATGATAAATTACTCAATTTTAACAAGTTTTTATTCTTTGATATTTTTCGGAAAACTGAATAGTTTTTGAAATAATCACAGAAGAAAACGACATTTTTCGTAAAAGCAAAGAAAAATCAAAACAAAATCATACAGGCGTCATTAAAAAACATGTAAATATAAACAAATTCGCTGAGGAAATTACAGGATGTAAGAAATTTGCCCGCCGAAGGCGGGCAATTGCTCGCCGAAGGCGAGCAAGGGGGTCCAGGGGCGGAGCCCCCTGGAAAATCGGCGCCCTAGTTGAGCTTCGCCCCCCCCCGCCCTCAAAGGCTGGTTACGCCGCTGTGTGTATGTATGTATGTATGTATGTATGTATGTATGTGTGGACAGATTTTTAGCATGAAGGAATTGAGCTACCGGATTGAAATTTTATATTTAACTTAGGTACCTTCCCACACGCTCAAAATAAGCTTTTGAACAAAATCGGCCAAAAAGTACTAGTACTTTACTGATGTACTTTTTCAGTTTTTTTCGATTTTCTCAAAATTCCCTCCAAGGATTTTTTTTTAAATTCAAAAAATCAATTATTTTTTAGATGCTCTTTAAAATGTATATTCTCATTTTGCCGTTGAAATCTTCTGGAGACCACTTTACTCTTGTTCTTTTAGCATGAAGGAATTGAGCTACCGGATTGAAATTTTATATTTAACTTAGGTACCTTCCCACACGCTCAAAATAAGCTTTTGAACAAAATCGGCCAAAAAGTACTAGTACTTTACTGATGTACTTTTTCAGTTTTTTTCGATTTTCTCAAAATTCCCTCCAAGGATTTTTTTTTAAATTCAAAAATCAATTATTTTTTAGATGCTCTTTAAAATGTATATTCTCATTTTGCCGTTGAAATCTTCTGGAGACCACTTTACTCTTGTTCTTTTAGCATGAAGGAATTGAGCTACCGGATTGAAATTTTATATTTAACTTAGGTACCTTCCCACACGCTCAAAATAAGCTTTTGAACAAAATCGGCCAAAAAGTACTAGTACTTTACTGATGTACTTTTTTCAGTTTTTTTCGATTTTCTCAAAATTCCCTCCAAGGATTTTTTTAAAATTCAAAAATCAATTATTTTTTAGATGCTCTTTAAAATGTATATTCTCATTTTGCCGTTGAAATCTTCTGGAGACCACTTTACTCTTGTTCTTCATAGGAAAGATAGAAATGGTTGCCATGGTAACGGAATTTAAATCTTTTTCTTTTTATTAGATTAAAAATCAATTATTATTTAAATTCCCATTTATTTGTGTCTTTAATTGCTTAGGAGAAAACATATATATATCTCTCTCTCTCATTTGCAAACATTATCGTCTGTCTCTCCGCCTTCTCTCATAGGCCTAATGTTAATTTCCTATAGGGATTTGTATTTTGTTGTATTCAAAAGGGGGTCCCCTTTGAAACTTTTTAGGCATTTAAAATTTTTTTTTCCAATTCTTATGAAATTTTGTATTTATTTACGATTCTCTATTGTGTATAAAATGTCCAAATATGAGATTAAAATTTTTAAAAATAACCATAGTTTATTTCAAGCAGTCAACATTTAAATTCCAAGTTTGAAACTAAGGTGCTATCGGCAACTAAATATATCTCGACACAAAAAATCTGGTGTGACCAGCACAGTGCGCAACTTTCTCTTACCGAAGGGTAAGAGAAAGTTGTGTGCTGTGCGCCAGTCACACCAGATTTTTAGAGATAATTTATGAATATCTGCCATAATTACAGTATTTACTTGCACAATTGACAAAAAAAATGATATATAATCTAATCAAAACAATTTAAATCAGAAAAACTTTAATGCTGATTTTCTCAAAACTCGATGTTTGGTCTTTGACACACCATTGCATAACAGGGTCCATATAAAAAGTAAAAACGAGAAATGCAAATTCCATATTCCCGTAAATTAAATTAAAAAAAATTATAATAGGTTGTGACTCAGATAGAAATTTTTCACTCAGATTTTCACATGAACATGAGTAACCCGAGCTTCGGCTGCGATTCTTCCTCTTTTATTCCAGTCTAATATTTATTTGAAATTAAACTTCACCTCCGTATTTTGTCAATGGAATTCATGAATATGAAAAAAATATATCTTTTGAACTTTATAAGAAATTAATTTAAATTTGATTAATAAACAATTTTGCAGAATATACCTCTCTTTCTCTCGTGCTTATAGTTTCTTTGGAAAAGTTTAATTTAAATCCAATTGAAAAATCAATTTCGTTGTTGTTATGATTTATAATCGCCTCTTATTCACAATTGATGCTTATTCAGCGTCTTTGGCTGAATGAAAAAACATCCATATTCAACTATACTCATTTCCCTTTGTGTATCTGAAATATATTTAAATTTAAAATTTTTATTTTTTTTTTGTTCTTGTAATATATTAATAAACTAGTTACAACAACCCGCCCTCAGTGGATCTTCCATCTAGTCAGGAGGGGTCACACAGAGTCCTGTAGCAATTAACAAAAAATAGAAAATATTGTAGTTGTGACTGTTGAGTTGTATCAAGGAAGGGTGCAGCCAAATTTTTTCATTAAATATTTTATTGGGCCGACGTTTCGATTTCGATAGAGGCCATCTTCAGGGCCCAATAAGTGTCAAGAAAGTGCATTAGGCAACTTCGTGTAATGATTGCAAAGATCCTCATCAAGTGAGAGATCTTGCAATTATCTCTCACCTGATCAGTATCATTACACACAGGGTTTTTTTTTAAGGTTTTAACCCCAGGGCACACCAGGAGAGAAAAAATTCAAACTGCTATATATTATATATTGTACGGTATATTACAAATAGAAAAGAAAATAAGAGAAAGTAAAAAATAGCCTTTCTTTTTATTTAAAAAAAAAAGTTCCTTATAAAAAGTATACTGTGTAAAAAATAAAAATAGTAATAATAACAATAATACAAACCACAAAAGCTTTAATAAACACATTAGTAATAAGTTTATTTGATTTTATTTAAATAAAATTTTAACAAAAACAAAAATTGCTTATTTTTTTATAGTACTAGCGAAAATAACTAAAAATAACTTTTTTTTTATTGTTTAGGCCTATATAAAAATTGAAATTCGTTTTTCCTCTGTTTAGGCACTTAGCCAGGGGGGGGGGGGTTTGGGGCTTCAGGCCTCCCCCTCCTCTCCGTAATTTTCTTAGGTTTAATTTTTTTCAAAACCCCCCCAGAAGCAAATTCTGGTTGCGTCACTGATTACACATAGCTGCCTAATGCAAAATATAATATATATACTTTCTTGACACTTATTGGGCCCTGAAGATGGCCTCTATCGAGACCGAAACGTCGGCCCAATAAAATATTTGGCTGCAAGTCTCTTCTTTAGCAATCCTTCCTTGATAAAAATAGAAAATTAATGGATTTGTAAAAAATTCCTTCTGCTGTATGCCCGCCGCCTGGCTGTATGTGACCACTGGCCCTTTGACGGTGCTAAAAGGCCTACCAAAATTTATTGAGAACCTCAGCATGAACCAATGAACCAAATCTTTTCAATTAAGTAACAATTAAGATGTTTGTATAGGTCCTGGACTCCCCCTCCCCCTCCCCCCCTCCAATTATAAATTTCTCGGTACGCCTTTGTTACATTTTCTATTAGTATTTTTTTTTTAGTTAATTTTATCGGACAATCCCCCACCCTTCAATCAGTTAATTGAGTCGATTATTTGGAATAAAACGCGTTGCGAGCTTTAGGTGTGCCTGGCCTAAGGTTTTTTGACCTCTCGGATGACCTGAATCAGACGGGATGGTAACCACTAGAGACACGACAGGAACACAATTAGATCCCGGAGAGGAGGCGAGTGGCACGCGTGGCGTGGCACGCGTGCCTCGCGTGCCAACGCCACTGCCGCCGGCGCACGACTCGCCAAAAAAACAAAAAAAAAAAAAAAAAAAAAAACACCGTCCTCTGCTGCTGGCAAATCGAAATCTCACCCGGTTAAATATTACACAAACAATAGTATGGAATTTGTTTTTTGTGAACAATACAATCATTTTTGATATTAAATAATAATAAATTAGAAAGAATTTTCTGACTGAGAGTGTCGAATTTATCAAGATTAAAAAATAACTTGCTTTCTAATAAATTTATAATAGAAAGATTAATATAATTAACATGGCTTCTCTTTGATCCTCTTAAAAAATTTATATCAATTTATAAATTAAGGAAAAATATTTGACAAGAGCATTTCTAAATTCGCTTCAGACTAATATGCATATTTACATTGTAATACATAGGCAAATCGCTTTTGGACCTTAACTTTACTATTCAATCACAATATATAAGTTAAGGGGCCGTCTCAGGAGCGACCGTCTAAAACACGATTGACTCGAGGCGGCACCAGATGGCGTTGTGTTCCCCCATTAGAAAACACGCAACTAAATCCATTTCATTCTAGACTTTCCAGCTAATTAATTAACGGTAAATGAATTAATTATTTCATAACACAATGATTACTTATTTAGATCATCCACAACTTATAGAGTTTTTTTAAATGACTTTTATTTAATACGATTAATCGTAAAAAATAATTTTTTTGTTTGAAAATCAAGCAAATAAACTTCTATAAGTTACAGATCAGTCCCAATAATCTTTAATTTTATATAAATTTGAGATCGATGAACTTCAAAATTGTAGCCGCTGGAAGTCCAAAATTAGCACCCCGATACTGCACCTTAAGAAATTTTTAAAATAAGCTTAGATGATTTATTTAAAAATCAACTGTCAAATTAGTTCAGCATTCTTGCAAAAGATGGCAGGCTAGTCTAACAGACGATATAGTATTAACCGATATCGCTTATATTTATATATTTTTATTCTTTTATAAAAGATACATAATATATAATAACATTTATAAAGTATTTATTGTTAAAAGATCAATGAAAATCAACCAAATGCATTAAATATTATTAGCTACCATTCTGACATCTCTTGGAAAATTTTTGAATTACTTGATTTTTTGGGGCTTCTTTTTATGACACACAACGCCATCTTAGCGGGAAAAACATGCGTAACTACTTCGCTCCAGAGCCCTCTTAAGGAAAATGTTAAAAATTGTTTAAAATAATGTATTAGTTAAGCAAAGTTTACTGTAAATATTTTAATGCAGGGGGCGGATTAAAGGGGGGGCGAGGGGGCGATCCCCCCCCGAGAAGAAATTCACAATGTTATAAAAACTAGTAATCTAAAGAAATTATGATTTCCGGGCTTTAATTTCAATTGAATTTGTTACCAATCAATTTAAATAAATAGGAAAGGGGTCTAAATGACCATAGATGCCCACAAAGTCCTTAAATAAAAAAAAATTAAAAAAAAAAACCGCCCCCCCGACAAAATTGCATTAATCCGCCACTGTTTTAATGGCTTAAACAACCGAATTTGGCCTAAACGTCTTCGATCCTGGTGGCTGGCTCTCCTCCACATCTCGCCTTATCAATATATTTAACTAAATATAAAGCTTTGTTTAAAACCAATCCAGAGAAAAATTTCAATTTCCTGATAGCTGGTGAAAGTAGAGTGTGGGTGGAGTTTAGTAATTAATAATCATAGTACTCGTGTTGACATACACTACACTTTTGTTAACACCACAAATGAAGAATGTTTCTTTCCACTCTCACCTGTGCTCTATTGTTTTCGGCTCTGACTTTTTACCATTTTTTGGGGGCGGGGAAACCATTACGTTAAGGATGACAACGGTATAGAAATATTACATATGGACAAAAATCAAACTCTAGGATAACAAAGAAAATTTTTAATATAGATGTATGGGATGGGAAAAATAAAAAACAAATTTACCTGTTGATGTTTCGATCGCCAATCATGCTCTTCATCGGGACTGCAAAAAACACACACAAATTTCATTTTATTGATGTCAAATGATAATCGAATTACTACCATCAGTAAAAATTGACACTTAGACTGTAAGATTCTTATAGCTCTATATTTATAATGTTATTAAAAAAATATATTGTTCGTATTGATTTATAATAAACGTTTGTTGTGGCCCCAGGTCCCGAGGAAGAGCGTGATTGGCGCTCGAAACGTCCACAGATTAATTTGTTTTTTATTTTTTTCTTGACTGCCTCCATTCATACATGTATATTCAATACTCACAGCCAGTATAATAAATGAAAATTTTTAATTTTTTCTCTCTCTCTAAAGTAGTCCGTGAAATATTTTGAGTTGCAAAATTGAAGACCGCAGAAGTAAAGTGAAAATATTATACTTAATCTCACAAATTACTTTTATTAATCTTCCATATTCAATAAATTCTTTATTGAACATTTAATTGGAGCTCTCCTTTTCTTTCAAGATTATTCTAAACATGAAATCGAAATCATCATCACCGCGCTGCTTTTATGCAGGCCTATGTCTAGGAGTGAGGTGAGGGTGTTCTTTATTTGTTCGCAATCGAACCAGCCTAATGAGCTAATGGCGAAAGCCATTTGGAAGATCCGCGGTGTTTAGTATGCCGGGTCTGGCGTGTTATTACAGGTAAAAAGCTCTGGCTTGTGTCTATTATGAGGAAATGGGTTGTCGTGTTGGCTGTGTTAGCGTGGGCCCCAAGCATTTGCATACAATCCGAGGGTCGGGGGCCCCGGGGGCCTCGCCCCAACTACGGCTTTGGGCCTCCCCCGTCCCCCGTCCCCCGTCTCCCCTTTTTTCGAGATGGTTGACTGCTCTCGGCCACCTTTTGACCAGGTGGGCTTCACTTCATCACATCCAGCACAGCGTCTCTGGTCCTTAGTCCTCCATTAGCATCATCATCACCAAATCCAAGCCTAGACAGATCGGTAGCTCACTGGTCACGATACGATAGATGGATGTTATCTCCGAAAAATACATTCCTATTTTTAATCATTCATAATACATCAATAGCTCAAAGAATAAACAGAGAGAGCGTAGAATCGAAATTAGAAATTTCAGCCTATTCACTCTCCTTTGGACTAATTCTAAGATTTTTACCCTATTTAAATATCTCTCTTCATTTATTAGTGTCAGAACTGACACGTCCGGGGAGTAACTTTCACGGGAGTATACTGAGGCGGGTTTCTATTTCCTCAGCAGGATTAATTTTTTGCCATGAGTTGGTTTCTACTCAGGATTCTAAGTTAACAGCTTTATCCGTTCAGCTGATCGCCTTCTTTAAATATTCTGTACTGTAATTTATCAATTTTTTAAATTTATGAAGATGTATTTGTTAATTCTTGTTCTTATAACATCTCAACGGCGAAGGATAAGAAGAATTGTTTTGCCATTGCGATTTTATAAAATTTCTCTTAACGAAAAAATGAATTTTAAAATATCTAAATTAAAAATACCATTACAACTGAATTAATTAAATTAGAAATTAATTGAACCATTTTTTTCGAACAAATTCCAAATTCAATATTGAATTTTTTGCTAATCCATATATTCTTCTTTTTTTTTCAAATAGGCCTATATGTCAGACAACCAAAAATATTTTAATATTAAAAAGTCGTTTTTTTTTTCATATTGCTCATAATTCATTGCAGTCTTCTTCATTCTGAAAGAAAGTGAATTTTATAATGAAACTTGATCCAAAACGAGGAAATTTATTTGAAAATGCTGCCGAGCTTTTTATTTTTATTTATTCAAAAAGCAACTTTAAACCACATTAATTTTTAAAATTTATTTTCATTCTTTTGACTCCCCTTTGAACTAGAAAACAAATAAATTCTCTAAAACATTTAAAAAAAAGTTCGAGAATGACTTCCCCTCGACTTTCCCGTATACTCTACAAATGCATAATTGTCTTACTCTAAAATTGTAGAGCTGTATCAACTTTTAGAGTAAATACGTCAACAGAAAGAAGTCCTTCCGATCAACGTATTTACGTCAAATGTGATATAGATCTACAATTTTAGTGTAAGAAATATATACGAGATCTATATATTTGATAATAGTATTCAAAATACCTCGATTCGGACTTAACTAGTCATAGATATATTTAACAAGACTGTGAGTGTTATTTATTGGCGAGGCCAAACATCGCATGGACCCCGGGAATCGAACCCAGGATCTCCAGCCTTTCCGAGGCATAGGCGTGCTGTCCATTACACCAATAAAACTCACTTCCCCCTATATGCAGTTAGTCATGCAAGTCACTAATATACTAAAAGTGATCGATCTGGCTGCGTTTTTAAATAATCTTAGCCACACACACAGACATAATTCCAAAAAATCTTTTTTTTTTGCCGCTTAGAGCCTTAAAACTTAGAGAATCATCAAAATCTCCAGGTCGAATTTTTGTCGATTACAATACATCCTCTACTTCGTATATGTAAAAGTAAAAATGAATGATCGATTTGATTTAAAAAATTTTAATATTTAATTCTCTCTTGTTTTTAATCAACCCTTACTATACATCTCTCTAACGGAAATTGTAAGTCAAAGGAAGGCTAAAACCAAAACAAAACGATTAAATAGTTCTTAGAGAAGAATCGTCTGATAGAAGTTCTCCCAAGGCGTGGGTCGACCCATGCTATTTATTAAGGTCCCATTAAATATAATGTCAAGCTTATAATTACTATTAAAAGAGAGAAACGACTTATTTGTGGACAAGGTGTGGGCAACACCCTAAATCCGTGATCGTGCACAATGTTCTTATGCCCGCTAATTAAACGTGGAGAAGATGAATTTCAATTATAAGTCTATGCTATGCAAATAATAATAATAGATCAAAAAAAAAAAAAAAAAAAATTGGAAAATGAGCTGATTTTGGAAAGCATTTCGAAATTAAGTAAGTAGAGACTTCATTAAGGGGGAACGGGAGCGAAGTGGTTACGCATGTTTTTCTCGATAAGATGGCGTAGTGTGTCATAAAAAGTATGCCCAAAAAATCAAGTAATCCAAAAATTTGCCAAGAGATGTCAGAATGGTAGCTAATAATATTTAATGCATTTGGATGATTTTCATTGATCTTTTAACAATAAATACTTCATAAATGTTATTATATATTATGAATCTTTTATAAAAGCATAAAAATATATAAATATAGGCCAGATAGAGGCTAATAATATATCGGCTGTTAGACTAGCCTGCCGTCTTTTGCAAGAATGCTGAACTAATTTGACATTTGATTTTTAAATAAATCATCTAAGCTTATTTTAAAAATTTCTTAATTAATATGTGATTAATAATAACAATAAATTCATTTTTAAATTTAAAAAAATTAAAGATTATTGGGACAGATTGTTTTTTTGTATTTGCTTGATAACAAAAAAAATTAATTAGGATAATTTTTTAATAAGCTATTTAAAAAGTTATAGCTCGATGTCCCAATAATCTCTTATGAATTTAATTAATTAAAAAAAAACCGCATTGAAAAATTCCTTACAATAGTCTAGTTTTTTTTTTTAAATGACGTCGCTCCTGAACCCCCTTAAAGATTTAGATCCTTTTTAAAGTTCAGGAGTGTTTACTTACTTTTGAAACTCATAGCTTACGCAAGTAGTTCTGGAAGGCAGATAATTCAAATAAAATGCTTATAAATATATTATTATTAAATAATATTTATTTTTTAATAACTTCGATTGATGTGAAAATTAGGAAAAACACAACTTTCGATTGTCTAAAGTAAGAGTAAGTTGTGTGATGTGCGACCAATATGTTTTGAGACTCACGGGACCTCAAAACGTGTATTTCCATCAAAGAATTTTTGACATGAAATCAATACTTATTATTATAACATATTAATATATAGGTAAGAGCAAGAAAAAAAATGAATGAATAAAAAAAAATTTTTCTTTTGATAAAATGAGCTAATTTTTGTTTGATGCGGAAGTAGTTATCGTCACCACACCAGAATAGAGCGGAACATAGACAAAACTCCGTTAATAGAGCAATGGGAAAAAATGACTAAAAGTTCCTCTGCATGACGCCGCACACACACACACACACACACACACACACACACACACTATAAATGAGATTAGAAGCAGACTCGAAAATTTTATAAAATTAATTTTTCACGATTCATAATACAAAGAAAAAAAAATTAAGGGAGGTGCCGCAGATCTGAAGAGTAGGCTAGTTAGTTATTAAAAATATTTACATATTGACGAATATATGTTATATCTTCCAACACGTTGCCTTTTAAAATTCTTTCAGTTTTTAAAATTCGCATTCATACATTCTTGATGAAATTGTGTTGCTGTCAGTCTCCGGGGCGTTTAAGACAGACGTCAATTCGTTTGCTCGTAAACGGGGCTTAATGTTTCCATATTTATCGGGTACTCGATTAAACCACGGGACATTTTAACAAAGTACTCGGCTATGTAGGCGAGCATGAATCGTTTTGCCGTCGAATTTACTCTAAGGTGGAGCTTAATTAATAGACAAAACAAATGGAAATAAATGATGACAGAATAAGTGCGATGACAGCCAACTTTCCAAGCATTTCAAACCACCACCAGTTAATAAATAAATATAGACATAATGCATAAATTTTCATTTCCTGACTGTCACATCAACCCGTTATACGGACTTGGTCAGAGCGAGTCAAATTGGCAGATGAATGCTTTGTTAACCACTAATGCCATAAATTCATTTAACTAGCATGATGATTTCAAAAGCACTGAGTAGCTTAAGACGAACAGCCTCAGTATAGGCCTATATATCATTCAGAAAACAAAATTTAAAATCAATTTCATTGTGACGAAAGTTTTATTATTCTTAAACGTCGAATAAATAAACTATAATATTTTATAATTAGTTTTTTTTTTTTAATGATTAAAAAGTTTTTGCATCTCATAGATGATTTCATTTTGGAAAAGGAATAATTCTATTTACGACATTCCTATGAATTTTAATTAATATCTTTTTTAATTTGACCTTTGCAATTTTTTCTTTACAATTTGAAAGCTTGAAATTTACTTCGGAATTGTTTGGAGGCTGAATCACAGTTAGCTTCACTCTTAAAGCCTTTGAAACTCGACCAAATCTCGTTAGTCAATCGATCAAATAACTTATTACATCATATAGAAGAAAGAATTTATAATCAGATGTTGAGTAAAAAAATATGAATAGGATTTCAATAATATCTGATGAAAAAGAAATCACTTGCTGGCAACAAGCTTTCCTGAGATTTCGACAAGTAGGTCCAACTATCGCTTTTAAATTTATACATTTACATAGAAGGCTGTTGGTATTTATTAATTTTTGTTACAATAACTCTTTTGGTATCGAGAGATAAGGCGGCATTCACACTGGCGCGACGCACACCGGCTGATTCATTGAAATTTAAAAGAGGTGTTTTTAAATTTTTACTTTCTTTTACCTCTATATATGTTAATATACAGAGAGAGAAAGTATTGATTGATTCACTGCAAAAATTCGATGTCGAGATTTTGATGGATATACACGTTTTGAGGTCCTTTCCGTCCAAAAAAGTGGTTTTCGCAACATGGTCTGTATGCCTGTGTGTGTTTCTGTGAACAAAATAGCTCCAGAACGAAAAGAGCCTAGCTCTGAAATTTTATAATTAAGTTAGACACCCCCTTAAGACGTGACAGGAAGCTTTTGAACAAAATCGGCCAAAAAGTACTAGTACTTTACAGATGCACTTTTTCAGTTTTTTTTTTCGATTTTCTCAAAATTGGCCTGAACAATTTTGATTAAGATTTAAAAATGAGGTATTTTTTAGATGCTCTTTAAAATGTATATTCTCATTTTGCCTCCAAATCTGTTTGAAGCACACTTTACTCTTGTACTTCATAGGAAAGATTGGAGAAATCGTTACCATGGTAACAAAATATAAATATTTTTCTATGTTTATAAATTTTATATCTTGAATTCTAATATATCGGTGGTAACTAGACATATGTCGACACAAAAATCTGGTGTGACTGGTCGCACCAGATTTTTTATTATTGTTTTAAGATATAGTGATCCGTCATACAACCGTAAGTTAATTATAATACATTGATAACTCTGACATCAGTTCACACCCGAGGCAACCCGAATATAGATTCCCCACTATAAATAAAACAGCACATACTACAAAAATATTATATTATAATTACTATTAATTTATTAAACTAAAAACTCTTTCCATTTTTTTTTTTTTTTTAATAATTGTTGTTTTAAATAATTTTTTTTTTTTTGTTAATTTAAAAAGAAAAAAAAACATAAGAGAGAGAGAATTAATGGATAAATCAAGAAGTCATCACAATTAGAACAATTGTAACCAAGATGAATGACAGAGCGTGAAGTACAAGCTGTGACATTAGTTGTCAAACGAGAATAAATTAGAAATAGTGCAACACCGAAAGGCCATTAATAATCGAAGGGGAGATTAAAAAGCGGAGGTTCATCCCTGGAACATGAGAACATCAGAAGCGGTTTGGCCGCCTCTGTAATGACAGATAAGTAGTCCTACTCTTTTGAAACCTGGCCTATATTTCACACGGGAGCGATGGGCGCCTGCAGCGCAGCTCCAACGTTCGGTCAAATTTCAGAATTTACCGAGGTGTCAGCAATAATTTCAATCAACCATAAATATGCTCTTATTCTGATAGGCACAACCGACATTCCAAACATAAATAGTTCACATAATTCGGGGGCTAACAGGGAATCGAATCTATCCGATTTATTATTATATACAGGTGAAGTAATAAAAAAGAGAATTATTGAAACAAGAATTTATTTCTAGAGGCTTCTATAAAAATACATTTAAAATAATAGTAAAATATTTTAATTTGAATGAAGGATTATATAAATTTTACAACAAAAAAAGTCTGGCGTGAAACAGATTTTATCTTAAATTGTAAATATCTGGCGTGATTGATAGTCATGGGCGTAACTAGGTGGGTGCCGGGGGGCTGCCCCCCACCCCCAGAAGGCTCGTAGCCCCCCCCTCCCAGAAAGCTCCTTGTCCCAAGAAAAATTGAGAAAATATGGGGCTTTCCAGACCCCTCGGAGGATAGCTGGTCACATGGCCCCCCCCCCTCCATTCAAATTCTCTAGTTACGCCCATGCTGGTAGCACAGCCGATATACAAGAATTCAAAATGTATAATTTATAAACAGAAAAATATTTATATTTTGCTACTTTGTTTCCTATCTTTCCTATGAAGTACAGTAAGGGTTATATTAAGTCCCACCCATGTATTTTCTACTTGTGATTATTTCATTGTTTTTATAAAAGAAAATGAAAATCTTTATTGAAAATTTTCTAGGTTTGAACCATGAAAGTTTTCATTAAAAAATATATAATATTTTTTTTAAAAACAATGAAATAATCACAAGTAGAAAACGCATGGGTGGGACTTAATATTGTCCCTCACTGTACAAGGGTAAAGGGTTCTTCAAACAATTTTGAGGGCAAAATGAGAAAATGAATTTTAAAGAGCATCTAAAAAATAAGTGATTTATGAATTTTAATCAAATTCGTTAGAACGAATTTTGAAAAAATAGAAACAAACTAAAAAAGTACACCAGTACAGTACTAGTGCTTTTTGGTCGAATTTGTTCAAAAGCTTCGTGTCACGTGCCAGGGCTCATTCTCTTAATCATTTTGAACAACTTTATTTTTTTTACCCTTTGATACCTAGGGCTTGCTAGACATTGAAGTGGAATAAATATAAATAATTTCCCAAATAAAAGAATGACTTTGTACATTTAAAGAGATGATTCTAATGTTCAATTTCAACTAAAATTCTTCCCAAAAGTTTTTTTTAGTTATTAATTAAAAACATTTTGATCATTCAATTCTCGAGGTCAAAAATATTTGCAATTACTAGTCAAAATAGAAAATTGAGTATTTGTAGTTTTTTGTAATATAATATTATAATAAATTACATTATTTTAAACAGGTTTTATTCATATAAGTTTTTTTCGAAAATTGAATTGTTTTTGACGCATTTTTAGAAAATCGAGAGGCGTTCACTCTTATCTCGTTGTATTAACGATTTTTCTATCAAAAACTATCTCAAATTTGATGTTTTTACTTTATTTACTTTTATAAATGTATACGATCAAGAGTCGCGGGAGCGACTCGTCGCCGAGCATGTGAAAAGCAAAAGAAAGCAAAGAAACTCTTAATACTACCATTTAGTTGACATTCCAATAGATGCCAATGACCCATTGCATTTAGATGGACGAGTCGTCCCTAGACTATATTATCAAGAATGATTTTAAATCCTTAATAAAAGATAGGGACGTGAAAAAATTTTTTTGAGAAACTTTTCTCTTTCTGGGCGAATATCTCAAAAAGATTTTAAGATATCGGAGCCAAATTTTTTTTTATATTAAACTAGAATAAATAAGGATTATTTTGAGCACGAATTCAAAAAAAAATTCCAGTCCCAAACAGAATGGCAGAGGCTCAAAGTTGAGAGTTTGCCGATTTCGGAAGGTCAAAAGTTAGTCTCTTATTTTTCCTTTTTTTTTTTTTTTTTTTTTTTTTTTCTTTTTTTTTCTTTTTTTTTTTCATTCTTTTCTTCAATTTTCAAATTTTTAGACAAAGCTACAGGTTTCCCTGCTGGACCGATTTGGATGAAATTTAAAATACAAATAGATACTATCAAAAACCCGATACCTTTGATATAAAATTTCATTTTGGATCAAAAGTGACTTTTTGAGAGGTATTCAAAATTTCAAATTTGTCCTATCTTTAACATGGCGAAAAGACAATTCTAACTATTTTGCTCCCTGATGACGTCATCTAGGAACATATATATTATTATTAGTAATTTTGATCCCTAATGGAACAAAAATTTTTTAGGATAGATCCATTCAGATAGAAATAGATTAACGTGATAAGGAGTGCTACCAACATAACAAAAATAAAAAAGCTAAAATTTTATAAAATTTGGTGAAATCCTATGTTTATCGTTTCGAATGAATACCAAACGATGTATTTACATTCTACCAACATAACAAAAATAAAAAACCTAAAATTTTATAAAATTTGGTGAAATCCTATGTTTATCGTTTCGAATGAATACCAAACGAAGTATTTACAATCTACCAACATAACAAAAATAAAAAACCTAAAATTTTATAAAATTTGGTGAAATCCTATGTTTATCGCTTCGAATGGATACCAAACGATGTATTTACATTCTACCAACATAACAAAAATAAAAAACCTAAAATTTTATAAAATTTGGTGAAATCCTATGTTTATCGTTTCGAATGAATACCAAACGAAGTATTTACAATCTACCAACATAACAAAAATAAAAAACCTAAAATTTTATAAAATTTGGTGAAATCCTATGTTTATCGTTTCGAATGAATACCAAACGAAGTATTTACAATCTACCAACATAACAAAAATAAAAAAACCTAAAATTTTATAAAATTTGGTGAAATCCTATGTTTATCGCTTCGAATGGATACCAAACGATGTATTTACATTCTACCAACATAACAAAAATAAAAAACCTAAAATTTTATAAAATTTGGTGAAATCCTATGTTTATCGTTTCGAATGAATACCAAACGAAGTATTTACAATCTACCAACATAACAAAAATAAAAAACCTAAAATTTTATAAAATTTGGTGAAATCCTATGTTTATCGTTTCGAATGAATACCAAACGAAGTATTTACAATCTACCAACATAACAAAAATAAAAAACCTAAAATTTTATAAAATTTGGTAAAATCCTATGTTTATCGTTTCGAATGGATACCAAACGATGTATTTAATTTTTACTGTTTGGAATGCATATTAAAAGATCTATTCATGGGATAACTTAATATTTAATAAACAAAAATTAATAAATAATATTTTCTTGTAATATTTCACAAAAAGAAGTGAAATCTCAGCCAAAAACATCGGAGATGCAAAAAGGGGCGCCTCGCATTATTTTTGCCTAGCGTCGAGGTGAAATCAAAAAAATGCGCCTCGCTTTTCTGATTTATATAAAAGCGAGGATATATGAAACAAATAAAATTCTGTAGGGGTTTTATTTAAGTGAAAATATTTCCTCGCTTTTATATAAATCAGAAAAGCGAGGCGCATTTTTTTGATTTCACCTCGACGCTAGGCAAAAATAATGCGAGGCGCCCCTTTTGCATCTCCGATGTTTTTGGCTGAGATAATATTAATCAGAAAGTTTTAAAAATTTCGCCTGTGTAACTTCCTCTAATAACAGCAAAGGCACGATTGAGGATCTTTAGCGCCTACTTTAAGAAAAATATTTTTTTTCTAAATAACTTTAAAGTGAAAAGAAAGAGAAATTTCTTTTATAAATATTATCTAATAAAAAGATTAATATAAACAGACCTTTTTACATTTTCATTAATTTATTTTTTTGTTTTTTAGGACTTTCCATCGAATGTTTAATCGTCTCGTGCTTTCTTTCCTTCCTCTCTGAATTTTTAAAGTCTAACTAAAACGTTATAATTTCTATAATTATTGTGCATAGATTTTTAATCCAGGGCAGTCCAACAATTGAGAAATATTGTTATAAA
Source organism: Euborellia annulipes (assembly GCA_023213315.1). NCBI lineage: Eukaryota > Metazoa > Arthropoda > Insecta > Dermaptera > Anisolabididae > Euborellia > Euborellia annulipes. Next base: position 39,149 of record JAKCPI010005160.1, on the reverse strand, counting down.
TCTATTTACTGTAATTATTAATTAATTTCAGCCTAGCCAAAGAGCTTTTATGGGGACTCTAAAATTAGGATTTCGATTCAGTTTCTGTTTATTCATTATTTAAATATTAATTCATTGAAAAGGACAGGGCAGACATAAGTGGTTTTCGCTTATAATATTTTGTTCTAGAGAGGCTGGGATTCTCTAAGCACCGTTATGATCCAGGGCTTCCTCGACCTGTCTACACCCTCCTCCGGGCTGTCCATCTCCACACTCACCTGTCATCTTTTTAATCATTCCAACCCAGGGCTGACATGAGAACAAGATTACTCTTTTCAATTTCTAAGCTTTATACTAATTTAATTTATAATTAAATTACAACCAATACTTGTAATTATTTTTTGAAGGAAGAAAGATACTGTACATTATTATTTGGAATATATTTATATTTTTCACCTTTCCTATAGTATAAATAGGGGAAAATTATTTAAAAAAATAAAATAAAAATCAGTCCTTTTGGCAAAAATATATTTACCTATCTATGATGCCTCGTAGAGCAATGAAAACGAGAATCAGGGAGGAGGTTTGTGCCAAATCCCACCTCAGGAAAAAGACAAAGTAGTGTTTTTCTTGCCGGGCCCCGGGCCCTCTCAAAGACAAATTTTCAGTAAACCTTTTTTTCTCTAAATTCGGTTTTTACCTGAGCCCTGAGGGCCTCGGGGCCCCTCAAAGACAACTTTTCAATAATTTTTTTTTTTCTAAATTTTTCCATTTTTGCCGAGTCCTTGAGAGCTTCTCACGTCGGTCGGTGAATTCATCATCAACTTGGCACCCAGGACTTGAGATGTGATTTATATACGAATACAAATTTAAATGTATTGACTTTTTGATATTTAATTAATTTTCACATCTTAACTAGTAGTTTAAATATAGATAGGGTGGAGGGGGAATTTTCTGCCCCATGCCAACGAGAGGGTTTTTATTTTTGAACCTGCAGCTACTCCTCGTGAATTTAATAGTGGAGAAATCAAAGTGAATTTAAAGTGAGTTTAGGCCCCTGTTGGATATTCGTTGTTTTCATTAGCTTCAGATACATGTACTTCTGCGATTTTCTTAATCTTTTTCAATCTTAGGCCTATTCTACAACTTAAAAAAAAAAAAAATTCAAGGTCTCTAACAATTATCGTTTCAGAAATAATTTTTTTTAGTATATCACAGGTAGTGGGTAGTGGTGCTGCTTCGTAAAAAAATTATATTCTACCACCCCTTTGAATGATGGCCTACAATTTCAAAAAAAATTCTATGATTCTAGCTCTTAGAGTTTCTGACAATTATATACAGTGTATATAGAAAGCTAATATCTTTTATCATTTAATAAAAGAGAGATAGTTTAAATTTAATTGCCCCACTATGTTCTAATCTAATCTTCATTTTTTTATAACTCTTATTATTAATGCTGTTTTTCTCTAAAGAAGACAAAAATTTAATAGAAAATAAGTGTAATAAGTGAAATCCCCCCCCCCTCCCGAGAGTGATTACATAAACCTTTAATTAGTAAATATATTAGGATATTAGTCAATATTTTTTATTTTTAAAGATAATAATCAAGTTATAGAAATATTAGAAAACAAAATAAAGATTTCAGCTTCTCTGGTTCTCGTTCTGATCTCACTTGCCAAATAGCTTTTATTTTTTCTAAATTATCTTTTATATTATAATGATGATGCGAATTTGATTTTTATCGTTCGGGTCTTTGATTTCGCTCGTCCGATTCTATCTCTCCGAATTCAGAAATATATTATCTTCCTAAACACAGGTTATAATAAAGTATTCTTGTCTAATGAACTTTAAATTATCCTTACGAAGATCATATTTTGTTTGAAATTCAATTTTTTTCATTTAAAAAAGTGTTCATTATTATTATCTTCTATTTGCAAGAATTATGATCATTTTAATCTCGTAAAGCATTATTGACTAATAATTGCGAAAAATATAAGCTAAGTACAGCTTAAAAAAGTATAAATGGTAATTTCTTAATATACCCATTTAATTAAAAAAACTTCATTCCGAAATATCCTTAGGCTTTAGATATATGCAGGGCCGCAGACAGGGGGGGGGGGGCAAGGGGGCTATATCCCCGGGCCAGGGCCCTTTAAGCTCAAATCTTGAAATTATAATTTAAAAAATCATTTTCTTGATCTTCTAACAGTTTATTAAGTCTGGGTCTTGTTTAGGTATTATTATTATTATTACTGTTTAGCTAGGGTTACCTAACGTCCGGATTTACCGTAGAACACGTGTCCGGTTTGGCGTCCAAATCTGAGAAATGTCCGGATTTTACTAATATGAACTGAAAACGTGCTTGCTTGTCTCACCAGATTTTTATGTTGACATATTTTGGCAGTATACATATATTATCTGCATATTTTAGAATTTTTAACTGCATATTTCGGCAGTTTTTATTGCAAAAATCCCTTCTCTGGTTACCACTACCTAAATTTCGTTACTTCTCATCATTATTTAAAGGGGCAAAAACTAAACATTGAAATTTATTTCATTGGGGCTAATTAGATTAATTATCATTTTTATTTCTTTATCACTGTTTTTTTAGATATTAACGTTTTCATCAAGTAACAATTTTTCATGAATTTAGTCTGCCTAGAGCTCATTAAATGACTTAAGTACTAATTACAAACTTGTATGATTTATTGTTTTCCCTACAAACAATGGACAGATTTTATAATATGAAAATTAATGAAAATAAATGATTTTATTAATGATGAATGTTTTTCCCTCTGAAAATTTTCATGCATTTATTGAATATTAACTTTTGCATAAATCATTTTTTATGATGGTCAATGAGATTTTTGACAAGTTTTAATAAGCAAACTAAATATAAACATAGTCAAAAGACATACGACTGTTTATTTCAGTTAAAATTTGTTTATATAGTAATTTTTTTTGACGTGAATGTGTCATAAATCGGGATATCTTTTTAAAAGTGGTACATGAAGATTTTAAAACGTTCTGAATTTAAAAACTGTTTGAATGAAGGAACGTTACATCATTTTTTTCTGACTTAATTTTTTTTAGTTATTTAAACAAATTTATATAAATTTTTCGAGTAAATAAATAATTTTGTTAATAGAGTAGTCAGATTATAAGAGAAGATAGAGTAACATAAAAAAATATTTATTTAAATCGTTTCATCCTTATGTGTTCGAAATCAGGTTGATGTCTTTATCTAGATGCCAGATATTTGCATTTGGACTGGATTTTTTTCCGATACTTGTTTGAAATAACATTAATATACCCAAGTGGGCAAAATGTTTAAATTTATATAAAAATTCAAATAAACAGTGTTGTTCTTGCACCTGACAATGTCATATTTTAGAAAGCAAATAAAGTACTTGACGAATATGTTTATCAAAGCTTTTGTGGTTTGTATTATTATTATTATTATGGGAGTTTTTAATTATAGACCAGATTTTGTATTAATTATTTATTAAAAATATAAATACTGTACAACGTTTCGACTACTTATTCGGCAGTCGTTTTCAAGTACTGTAGCGCTTGCTCCGATTCAGCGAACTAATTTTAGTTCGTTTTCAAGTACTGTAGAATAACTAGTCGAAACGTTGTACAGTATTTATATTTTTAATAAATAATTAATAATATACATGTTCATATTTAATCTCGTATGAGTATATAACAAACAATTTTTTACGGCCTCTTGACTGAATTGCGTCTTGCCGCCATCATCAGTAAATATGAACTTGGGAAAATCATTCAATACCTACATCTGTACTTTTTTGCTACAAAATATAAAATTTTTATTTCTACATCCTGGCCTCTTGCCTATTTGCTAATTTAATATCTACAGACAACCAAGACTCGAGATATTTTTTTTTATAAACAAAATTAACATTTTTATTTTTGCAATTTAACAGTTGATGAATAAAAATTAAATAAAAAAATTTATTAAACAACTTTTTCTTCAAAATAATTAAATTTTACTTATAATAATATTATCACACTTGATATAATGTGAGCCAGGAAATATATATATTTTTTTTAGATCTAGATTCTTTGAATATCGATTTATTGATATCACATTTTACTTTAACTTATAAATAAAATTTCACTTAATTTATAACAAACAGGTGTGGCCATTCTGCGGGCCGCCTTAAACCTTTTCCAGCCCGCGAGATTCTTCACCCTTTTAAAAAATATATTTAACTAGGTAGACCCTTATTTGAAAAAAATGGAATTTTTTTAATCAAAGCTCACATTATCCAGTCACTATATTGTTTAAGAATTAAATATATTTATAAGTAAAAATTATTTAGAATATGTGAGGTTTCACTAAGTTGTAAATGAAAGAAATATTGAATTTCTAACTCGATAAATAAATTTATTTTATTTTTTCACCCCAAAAAATGCCTATAGTGGGTCTAAATCTTATAAGGGCATATAGAATTTTATATGCGGCCCGCAGAGTTATGATGCATTTAAGTGGCCCGCAAGATCATTTGGGTTGCCCACCCCTGATTTATAATATTAATAGTTATGTATATTTTTTTAAGTATGAGGAATTCAGTTATAAAATTTGAAGCTTAAATTCAATTTAACCAATAAATGAATGAATTATTCAAAATTTTATACAATAATTGAGTCCGAATTTTGGATCTCTCTCTTGGACAAGTTTCGGTCTTGATCAAGACCATCTTCAAAGCTGAAAATGTAAATATAGGATACAAATTTCTCTTTAAAGAGATTGGAAACTCAAAAATACCCCAAGGTCTTTCTTACCAAAATAAATGACTCGATTGAGATTCAATTTCTATTTTTCTCGCCTTCATACATTTTGTTTTCCCTGCTCTTACGATTACGCAAAATAAAATTAAAGGTTTCAACTTAGGTTTTAAAATTAAAATGAAAGATTCAAATGCCCCATTTATATGAGAGGTAATATAAATTTACATAAGGTTCTTTTATAAAATGGTACGGACGCCATTTAAATTTGGATTAGCTGAATTATCAAGTAGTATTTAATTCTTTTAATTAAAAAAATGTGTTTTATGTGTTGAAGTCATTCATAAGGGAAGGAGGAAGATATACATTTTTATTATACCTTGTTCTTATGTTAAACTAGCCTTCAGTATAAATATATATTATATATATAAAAAGAGAGATACAAGTTGGAAATATAGTGTTATCCCTTCTCCTCCTCCTCCTTACGAATGACCTCAACACAAGAACACATATTTTTAATTAAATGAATTAAGAACTAACATAATCATATAAACTTTTTAAAGATAACACCAATGAATGTTTTATAAAGGGAACTTTTTACCCCTTTGAGTGTTTTGTTTAAAAAAATTCAAATTCAAATAAATTCTATTTGAAATGCCCAGCAATAATCATCTGTAAATAAATTTACTTCTATACTCTTATTTGTTTTTCATCATTAATATTTGACATTTCACACCGTCACACTAAGAAAATAGATAATATTTATTATTAAAGGCCTACACCTGAAAAGAAATTAATACTCAAACGTTGCATTAATAACATAAGCACCTATTATATTTGAAATGAAAGTTATTATTCATTGTTAATAGTATGGTATAAGTGAAGGAAATAAAAAATGAAAAGATCTTTGGATTTTGTGGCCTCCGAGGCCGAGGAGGCTTGAATGGCCGAGGGGCAGGGGCAGGGGCAGGGGGCAGGACACCCAGGCAGACCTCTCAACACACCTCACCTAACTATAATTTATAATATGGAGATCATATTTAACCAGAATTAATGTAACTTTAGAATCACCCCATGCTGGACTTTTTTTTATACATCTTAAAAAGTAAATATTCGGTGATATGTTAGAAAATAAACATTTATCTTAATTAGTGGCGTAACTTGACACTTTAAATCAGAACATATACAACTTTACGGGTAGGAAAAAGGAAATAAAAAAAAAGAAAAAAATTAAGAATCGTATTTTTTGTACAGTGTGAAGGCAAAATTTAATCCAACAAAGGGCAATAAATTTAAACACAAGTAACTTGGAAAGTGATGCGAGAAACGACCGGGTTAAAGCGCATAAGCCGTCAATCGTCTGACTAGATTGCTTGCACTCACACAGACAACCGGCAGACGTGGGCTTGATTCGGCCTATAACTCGAAAACATATTTTATTCACATGTAAGTTGAGTTTTGTACGTAACATGTGTCATCACGGCCACGTATGATAATTTATAACCACCTCATTTCTCCAAGACTATGAGTCCCTATAAATCTTGGTATGCATCTCCATTAAAAATAATCGCAAATTGATGGCTCGATTGATCCCGGCCAAAAGAAGTCAAAAAGCATCTGCGATTGGAAGCGAGAAGAAAATTAACTTGACCACGATCTCATTTTAATTCATTTGTTTTTATGGAGCAAATATTGAATAAAATGAAAATTATTTATTTTAATTTTTCTTGTTTTATTATTCTTTTAAAATTTGCATTTTTCCTTCATAAAAAAAAGTAATTTTCTCAAAGACATATAATTTAAATCCAAATTATTGTTTTGCCTGGAAACCATTCACGACGGAACATTAAAGATCTTTTTACACACTCTTAGTTTTATGCGAGTTAACAATAGATTGTACTTAAAACTCTATTTAGGTATAAGGTTCTGCATTGTTTGGAGCCAGGTTTGCCTCTCTATAATATAATATCTGCAGACGCGCAGTCACGGTGAGGTCCAGGTCGGCTCCATGTTCTGTTTTTCCAGAACAAATAGAGAGTTGAATTGTATCTGACACAAGAATTGTTCTAATGTTTGCAGTGGGAACAAAACGTCACTAGGTATATTTACCAGACATATTCAAATAAAGACAAGATAAGTGTTAATGTATACGTGTTTGACATTTTTTTAAAGTTTTATACTCAATCAGCTTGATCTCGTTATCGGTCATGTAAAAGCTAAGAGAACGGTTATGATTATTAATTAGGAACCCTTTGTGTCTAATGAAACAAGTCCTAGGGCTGGGAATCATTTGAAAACGAAAGAAATATATCACTAAAATATCAGGCAATGGGATGAGCTCGTATGTGTCATAGTTTTTCTTTTCTTCATAGAAATTTATTATTATTCTATTGTATATATATTTAATTTTCTTAAAAATAAATTATTTCTACCTGTTATTTGATTGAAATGATGATAAATGTGATTTTTTAAGCTAATAATTTTGTTTAAGTTATTCTTATGACTGGCCTTTCTTTATTTGCGATTGCTTAGGGCCTGAAGGGCCAGTCTTTTTAAGGGGATGGAGGTTTGCAGACGCTCGAGATGGATCACTTTCATCCTCCATTTCGAATAGCTGGATCCAAGAAATGCAAACAAACGGAAGGTCAGCGGGTCGTCCATTTCACCTGAAGAGCAAGAGGTATTTACCAAGAAGACCCTGACTTAGGGGAAGGAGAGGACATGATGCCAACAGACTATTGGTTCACCCAAAAGCACACATTGATAGCTATTGTCCAACGAAACCGGACACGCTACTCACTTGAACGCCATTAGCGCTATTTCATCTAAATCAAACTGTCATCGGTATTGGAATAATTTTTTTCGCTGATCTACCATTACAAAATTAGAAAATTTCTAACCGAAAATATAAGGCAAAGATTTTATAATGCAAAAATAGAAGTGAGGAATTTAACTGAGACTCCCTCTTGAGCTCTAGCCCTCGGGGCAAAAGGGCAAAAAGCTGGACCTATGAGCGCCAATGAATTTTAAAACAAATTACCCTCAAGGTTAGACCTACTTCAACAGACAAACAATATATTAATATGTGAGCCCTTTTCTAGCAATTTAAGACACGCTTGCAAGCTATCTAAATACCGTACATCTACACAGCGCAATAATAAACTCATATTGCATAAACAATTCCTGAGAACAATATAAGTAGCCAGAGTTGAGTTATGCCATGTCACATCAGAGCAGACTTCACTATTATTTAGGGCTTTTAGGTTAGGATCGTTGTCATTTAAACCTAGAAAATGATGGCATACAACTATAATGTTTAACATTTATTAAGATAAATGAACGAATTGTATCTGGCTGGATGAGATATCTTGATACAAAAGTAAAATCTCTTCTGAACAGATAAGACTTCATTATATTTTTGGACGATGGCCTCAAGCTGCTTTAGTAGGACAAAATTTAAAACAAGAAACGTTAAATGTTACAAAATAAAACTGAAATAAAAAAAACAACAAATTTTGATTAATCTATTAAATTTGAATAATTTAAAGCGTTACTTTCATTGAAAAAAAAAATACCTTCTCTTATTTTATGTGTTAATCTTTTGAAAGTAAAAAATATTTACCCTACCGTCTAATATCATGTAAATAATTATTTAAGAGGATTTACAGTTTTTGGGCAAAATGACTATTCATAAACTTGTTTAGGTCTGAATTGTTTAAAAACTAAAGTGTCAAGACCCCTTATTTAATAAGACAAAATTTAAGTTTGACCTAAAAGTAAAAACTGTAGCCAATTTTACAGTTATTAGTACATTTTAACTGTGTTCATGAATAGAAAATTCACTAAAATACAATTTAGCCTTAAACAGATGTTTACTTAAAAAACTTTTTTATGAATTGGGCAGTTAATATTTAATCACTTTCTATGATTTACTTTTTGAAATTTATGAAACCACTAAAAATATTTTATAGCATCCAGATCGATATTTTCTCACTAACATAATTAAATATTGTATTTTAATTTGAAACTCTCGAGCAGATGTTACTAATGAACTCTCCAGGTCCCCCTGAGCTCGTTGCAACGCAATATCATTTTTAAATTACAAGTTTAATTTATTCCACACTCTTTTGCACAATGGGTGTCAAGCGCTGATTGCTGAATGGAACCAGTTTGTTGGTCTTGCCAGTTTATTTATTTACTTCCTAACCTCATCTTTTGGATTAATACTTTTCACATCTAAAATATTAATTTTTTTAAATCATACCATTTTATCTTAAAAAGAGGATTTTTTTGTGAATATAAAGAATAACAACTTAAGAAAATAATTTAAAATATTTGACAGTTTGGTGAGATTTCTTATCAGCCATAAGAGTAAAAAAAATTGCCTTTCTCATTGGTTGAATGAATCATTCATATAGGCTTATAAGATTCTGGCGCCAAGATTATTTTTTAATAAATACCAGCTATTATTATTACTTTTTTCTATCTTTAAAATAAATTGTTAGAGAAATAAACATCTAATTATTGAATGATGCCTATTATTTAAAAATTTTAAGTAAATAGAATATTAAAGTCCAAACAAACACTTAAGCCATCCAAAAAAACGCTGAAGAATCGTTTTCCCCTTTGGGTTAATTTTATCTGTCCATGGATCATCAACTCCTTGGTTTAAATTCATTAATAATTCCGCCCTCTTTTCAAAATTACAGGGTTCAGACTATCTGTCCATGTCCATCGGGCCAGGGGGAGGCCCATCGGCCCATAGGGCCATTGTTTGCAAATCCGTCACCCAAAACATCTCGATATGCCTTCCAGTTTTAATAAATAAGCAGTCTAGAAAATGGAAATATGATACTATGTTCCTTATTGAATGAGTCAACCTAAAGAAGAATAAAATAAAAAAGAGCCTGCTGTTAAAGTCTCCATTCGAATAACTTTCGTGAAAGGTCCTTTTTAGAGCGTAAAAAAGTTCATTTAAACTTATTAGAATAAAGCCAATGTCAGATGCACTGGGCATTCTGACCTGACAGATTGAAGGACAAGCTGAGCTACGATTCCCTCCTCACATTAAATCAAATTGCAAAAATATTAAAAAATGGACAGACAACAACACGAATAATTATAGTATAGGTATTATTTATTAGGTAATAATATGACATTTCTGAAATAATAAATGTAAATGAATTAAATTACTTTTACTTCAATAATAATAAATAAACGTTGATTATTTTTTATTTATTTTCTCATACAGCCCAGAGAAGAACCAAAAGATAAAATAATAATGAAAAATTTTATACAGAACAAGAAAATTATATTTTTTTTAATTGTAATTTTCATTATTATTTTTTTTATAATAGAAATAATCTTCTTCTTCTTTCTTCCACTTCATCCTGCCGTGTGGGTCGGCGGTTCATGGATTTTTGCGAGAAGGATGGAATAGAACAGGTCGGCCCGTCGCACGGTCTGACGCCTGTTGAAAATATAAAAGAGAAGAGACTGACATGCAAAGAACAGAAGTACTGCCAGTCCCAGCTAGGGCAGCTCGTAGTCGCCATCCACGTCCCTGAGCCAAGGGCAATAAAAAGGGGGTGAAGGGGTAATTACCCCCCCCCCCCCGAGATTTGAAAAAAATATTTTATTTTCGAAAAAAATTTATTTTTAATGTAAAATTTTAAATATTAACACTTAAAAATTTGATTTGTATTTATATTCTGGCAAACAAGTAAAGAATGCGCCTTTAAATTACCGAAATTAAGAAAAAATTGTGTGCTGTGCGATCAGTCACGCCAGATTACCCCCGGGGGCCCCTCGAGAAACACCTCTGGATCAGCTCTTGCCCTGAGCTATTTTTTTATTATAGAATAATATTCGAAATTTAATTAAATAAATTGCATATGCTTTTGATAAATCGACGCAGTCGTATTTAAAAGCTAGAATTTGCGTTTCTCTTCTAGACACGATAAATAAAGGAAGCTAATCATCATGTGGTCAGAGTGAGAGAGAGATAGAGAGAGGGAGATGTGATTGAGGCAAAATGGTGAAATGGTGAAGTGGCGAGTATTTTTCTTCTTCTACCAAAGATCCATTGACAAACGACATAGAGACACGCTCATGCAATATCATGCAAGTGTTCAAGTTCATAAAAAACATTTCGAGAAGGAATTGTATATGCCAATTATTATAGAATTTATTTGACATGGCGCGCATGAAAATAGAAATTGATCCAGTGCTAATCACTAAAATAAAAAAAACTCCCTTATTTGGGGAAAAAATTTGCCTAATTCAATTTTTTTTTTACTAAATAGTCAGTAAAAAGTCGCTATCAATTTTAACATTTAAAAATATTAGAAAGTAAAAGAAAAGAAATAGAGAGCTTATCTCTAGGTAAACGACTAACAGAACAAAACAATTTCATTCTTCCTTTGTCCCCATGACCTCTCGTGATTGGAACAAGCTCCCTGCGTCTATCTTCCCCAAAACCTACAATCTTCAGACTTTCAAGTCTAGCCTCAACAGGCATCTTCTCAGTTCCCGCAGTTGAGTTTCCCCTTTATGCTTCTCCTTTTGTTTTTATTTTCTTCCTGGCTGCATGTGACTATTGGTCATTATAGGTCTTCGGACCTTATGCACCCATTCCAAAAAAAAAAATAAAATAATAATAATTTTTAATTTAAAAAAAGGGGGTTTTAAATTGATAAGTTTTAATTATTCATCCCCGGAGGTATCTTTGTTTGCGCATACTTTCGAATTATCGAGTTTTTGAATTATCAAGAGGAAAGAAAAAAAAATTGAAATCATTTTCAGTTTTTATTATATACAATTTCGACGCTTTCGCGCCTCCAACGATTTTGTGCTCTACAGTGTCGGAGCCAATTGATTAACGAATCCTCGAGAATAGGGAATTCACCGTCTCTGGCCCGCTTGCGGTTTCCCTGCAAATGACTTGTAAAATTTCTTTTTTTTTTTTCTTCAGAATTGTAGCCAGCGTTAATAGTGAAATACTCAAAGTTTTGGCGATATATTTTTTTTTTTGAACCACTTTCCACTGAATATTTTTTTTTTTTTGAGTAAATGTTGCTGGGAAAAATTCGAATTATAGAGAGGGTAAGTTTCCTAGTTCGAATTATAAAACGTTCTCTCCCCTCTTATTTCCAGTTAACGATGTATCTAAATATACAACATTTTTTCGATTTACCTAAGTTTACATCTGAAGAGTCCGAATTATAGAAAAATTTTATATAACTTGTATAAAGAAAAAGATCTCTAAACATCACAAGATGTGAGCGGGGAGAAAAATTTTTATTTTGGACCATGTCAATTTAGTTAGACTTTGTATTTAAACTTCCAATTATCTGTTCCACAAGGCCGGATCCAGAGGAGTTTTTCGAGGGGGTGGCGGGGGGGGTAAATTATTTTTGCCTGGCGTGACTGGTCGCACATCATAATTACCTCCTTTACCCTCCCCCGGGTATCCGCCCTTGCTTCCATAAATATGTACGCCTATTTATTATTATATAGAAGAAGCTTTGTATATATTTTAAATTTTCGAAAAATTTTCATATTTGTATAAAAATAAAAAAAAATCTGGTGTGACTGACCTGACCGATCGATTACAGAAGGTGAGAGAAAGTGTGATGTGCTCTCACGCCAGATTTTATCTTGTGTCGAGTACATCAGAACAAGTCAAATTTAAAAACATAGTTAAATATTTATATTTTGTTACCATGGTAACCATTTCTCCTTATTCATTTCTATGGGGAGCAAAAATAAACAATTTTGAGAGTAAAATGTGAAAATATATTTTAAAGAGCATCTAAAAAATAAATGATTTATGAATTTTCAAAATCGTTAGTGGCAATTTCGAAGGGCACAAGAAGCAATAACTCCAAGGTCCAGTCGCCTTGTACTGTATTTTGTTCTAATTAAATGAAATTAGTCATATATGTAATCTCGTATTTTGAAAAAGTCAAACAAAAAAAAAAAGACATTCATAAATTCCAAAATCTCAAAATACATTTATATCGGTGGAGGCATCTAAGAAATTCTTGAAAAGTCTCAAAATCGACAAAAACTGAAAGATTTTTTTGGCGCTCTTTACTAATCAAACACCAAAATATTATTCTAATAATAAAAAGTTGGCTTTGTATTTGGTGGACATTTAAACTTAAGTGGCAGAGCTGGTTATAATTAGTGGCCTCCGGGGCCGCTACTGTTTAGAAATTCAGAGGACGGGGAGCAAATGCTCAGGTCTCTCTTGCTCTGATGGATGGAATCCATAAATACTGGCCCCATCTCGAAACTGGAAACTGTCAACAAGCCACTCATTATCTTAAACTCATCAAAACCAAGTTTATTTTAGTTTTAATCAAAGGAAAATAATAATTCCCCCGATTTCTTAAGGAATGCTATTAGCGATAAACGAGCCGACTATTTATATTAAACGTTTCATCACGTTCTAAGGTGGCGGCTGGTAGCACCTTAGTGTCGATTAACAGAATCGATTTTAATACTTATTTATAAGAGGAGAAAATCAACAGCCTCTCAAGATAAATGATTGCTTAATTTGCATATTATCAAAAAAATTACATTTTTAAAATACCCTAACATTTTTGCTAAATGAAGATTTATTTTAATTATGTTTATATATAAAGACATTTTTTATTAATTCTGCATTTATTTTTCAATATATAAAATACAAACAATGAGGAAGGTATAATTTATTAAAGGCCCAAAAGTCTTTACTGTAAATTGTTGGAAATTTTCGAACTTTCTTAGAGAATCGGTAAATTCAGAATTGTTTAAATAATACATGTAAATTATATTTATTTTCTCTTTATTGATAACCATTTCGCGATTGCAACAAAATAATATTTTCACTAAGAGAAGGATGTCTGATAATTGTTGTATAATAATAATAATCAGTTTGAAATTTAACAATAGACAGGATTAGGAGGCCATATTCAGTCCGGTTAAATAAACAAAACATATTTTAAAAAATATATCTTATTTATTTATTAATTTTTCTTTCTCATACCAAGAGGTTTCGACAGCTGTGCAGCAGGTCTTCCTCAGTGAGAAGAGAGTCAAATTTGTGGATGCATTACAAAACAAATTATTATTGCTGACGCACAAATAAAGAGAGATCTGGTACTTGGATGATGCACACACAATTATAGGTATGCCATCTTAACAATTATGTATTGTATTTTTAATAATTTGTTTTGTAATTCATCCACAAATTTGACTCTCTTCTCACTGAGGAAACCTGCGACACAGCGGTCGAAACCTCTTGGTATGAGGAAGAAAAATTAATAAATAAATAAGATATATTTTTTAAAATATGTTTTGTTTATTTAACCGGACTGAATAAGACCTCCTAATCCTAGCTAATAATAATAATAGACAAATATATTTTATGTACATTGATAGATGTACCATTCATCAGTCTCATTTAATGTGGTTCTCAATAGATACATCATTTCAGAATTTATTTGCAAGCTAATAAACTAGATAAATATTTATGAAATCATCGAACTTTTGGAGGTTCTGTAAATATTTTGATATTTTGATTTGTTTCTATGTACAAAATTTGTTATTTCTTTTGAGGACCACGTCATATGAAGCGGGGCGTATAACCATAATATTACGGAGAAAAATTTCAGGTTATAAAAATTCTATCTACTGTCCATTGTCTAATGAATTGGGCTTGTAAGAACGATATTATTTAAAATTATGTAAAGTTGTTGTATTTGTTAAATTGTTTAAGCTCTGACTGACATTAAATTAAAGGTGAAACGTCAGTTTGATACAATAGAGGTTACTCTACTGGCTGACTTCCTCTCGTATCACATTTTCCAAAATAATATTTTGAATTTGTGTATGTAGTCCTTTATGATTTTTCTTAAACAAATTGTCATTTTCGAAAGATTTCGCATCTCAGCATAATCTTTTTCAAGACTTATTTTTAAAATTTTTTAATACTTGAGTGATGATGCTGGTTCCAAGTTGGGTTTTCTTGTGCGCATTATTATTGCTCACTTCCTCAAAAGCAGCGGCCCGAAACTACAACCATGCTCATGGTGATCACGGTGACGATGACATTAACGGAAAGGTAATTAAATTTGCACATCATTCCAGCCACCTGGCAATTTCCCGTTTCCCTCTAGTGTATTTAGAAAATACTGTTTTTACTCTCTAAATCAGATTAAGATACTAATTAATCATTCAGATTCCATAAACTATCTTTTCATTATTGAATAGAGATGTTCGTTTTGACCTCACTTATTAGAGGCTGAAAAGTATGATAAAAAAGAGATGCCAGTTTTTGTCTCGGGGAACTCTTCACTCGCCAGTGAATCCCTGAGTTCATCTAAGCTATTATTTATTAATCGATTTTATAATTACAGACTATATTTATATATACAGGATGGGGCAAGTAATGAGATAATAAAATTTTTATATTGTACCCTCTCATTTATTCATTTTGAATTTTATATTATTAAAAATTTTTTTTTTAAGAAGGAATGTTTAGCTGAATTGTTTAGGATTAATATTCAAAAATATTATATTAATTAAACAGCAAAATTAATAAAAAATAATAGACGTCGTTATCTGAATCTCGTGATGTCATGCAAAGAAATAAATGCTAAGCAATTTTGTCACCGGTCGCAGTCGGATTCACCAGGATGGTCCCGGGCATTCCTCTCCATGTAGCGGTGCTTTGCCAGAATATGGCTTACAACTTACATCTTACAGATTACTTCCGATAGGAAATACATCCTTGACTTATTTAAGAAAAATCAAGTATCAAAATACAATTTGTCAATAAAGATATTTGGACAAAACAACTAACTCCATGTTCATCAGAATTATTTTTACAAGAGATGAATATTTCCATTAAGAAAATATCACAACTAGGCTGAACAAATTATAATTTATTGATTTTTATTTTCTCTAATCACCAAATATCTATTCAATAGTAAAATTTTAATAAAAATGTGAAAATCAATCAATCAATTTTATTTAGAATATTTAAAAAAAAAAATTATTAAATAATAGATTTTTTTTAAATAAAGTTTAAACAATTAAAAGGGAAGCACTCCGATGCCTCTGATTGACTGGAGATCCTGGGTTAGATTCCCAAAGGTAATGGGACGTAGGGTCCACTAACAAATAAACATATTCAGAAAAAAGTGTTAAAAATTCAGTATTTATTTGTCTATTATATATTTTTAATTTTTCCCACCAACCGAAAGTTAGATAGCTAAAGTTAATATAATGAGAAAAAAACTCGAAATTATGTATCCTGAAACTAGATATTCTCACGAGTAAAATGATATATTATTATTAATATAATACAGTCGAATCTCGATAATTCGAATTTTTTCATAATTCGACCTCTTCAACTGTAAACTTGGGTAAATCGAAAAACTACTGTGTATTTAGACACGCTCGATAACTCGAAATCCTTTTCGTATCAAGCCCCCCTTGAGGGGGGGAGAGAACGTTCTATATTCTTCTTTTTTTTCATGCTCGCTCCACTATCCAATTGATATAATAAAAGTGAAAAGTAAAAAATTGGTCAAGTCATGTGAAAAGAAGATATGTTTCCTGTGAGCATCAAGATGCCAACGTTGGTGACTTTAATTTCAGATCGTTTTTGGACATGCTGAGTTGGTGGGGTGAGGGTGGTCGAGGTGTCACATTCGAAGGTAGTGGGGGATCCACGCCGAGCTCTGATTGGTACTTCCCAACCGATGGTGAGCCCGGATTGGTTGAGAGCCGTCGCCGCGCAGCCATGCCGTCGGCCCAATAAGAACAGGTGTTATTGTTGTTGGGCGCCACTCCAAGTGGCTCAGGCGGTGTGTTCAGTTGGCTGATGGCTCGCTAGGTGACTAATACGAATTTTACAAAGCGACGCATCGCTCCCGCTCCCAGAACTTCCTCGCGGCGAGAGAATCACCCACAAATGCTACGACGGGATACGGTGTGCGGCATGACTGACTTCCAGGAGGTAGGCCGTCTTCGGGTAGCTACTCCCCGAGTCCGCTCGTGCGCTCAGGAGACGATCCTCAGGCCCTGCAGCAGCGCGAACCCGCTCAGCGTGTAGATCTTATGGCGTCGATGTTAAGTGTAAATCATGCTCGTTATTTACATCATTAATATACATGATTTATTTTACGGCTTCGCTCAAATTGCTTTTATACTAATCATTCAGAAATCACTTAAAAATTTAACATCCTTTTCTAATTATCCAATTTACATTTAAATTCATCACGGGATAAATTTAACCAAAGTTATTTTAAAAATTTATAAATTAATTCTTTTTTTAATCAAAATTTTAGCTTAATATTCTCACTTAAATTTATTTATTTTTTTGGTAAATAATTCAAAAGAATAAGATTTTCAATTTTTAAAGTGAGATTCTGAGCTAGCAAGTTGATTAAATCAAAGCCTTAAAAATTAATATATTAATTTCAAATTTATTTTATAACAATTTTAATGTCGACGCTGATTATAAATAATTTGAATTTAAATTATCTATTAAAAAAAAATCGTTTCTAATGCCAATTGTGTTAATATATAAATAAAACTCATTTTGGTTAATGACTTTGGAAGATTTGCCACGTGCCTTGTGGAAAAAAAAACAAGAAAATCAGCTGATACCTGTTGGATGATTTATTTCGGATATTTAGGCCAGGGAGAGTTGCGCCCCGGGACTGCTAAAAAAAACATTTCCTACTCAATCGTTAAAATCACCGGAAAAAATTTTCCCATTTCTTAAAAATTATTATTATTCTGAAACATCTTTCATATAAAATAGAAATATTTAATTAATTCTTATTTTTTTCCCATTAAACAAGGGGTTTAAAAGAGATAGTGGGGAGTCCGTAGATTAGAAGGCTCGGAAAAAGGGGCCCAGGATCCAGACCGGTTCTTGGCGGAGGCTTCGGCCTCTTTGCCCGCCAAATAGGCCTTTCACCTCTCGGTGCAATTCACCCGCCGCTTACTTTAACTATTACAAGCCAGTCATAAAGATTCATTTGAATCAAATGAAAATTTTTTAAATAACTCCTCGGTCAAGAAATATTCTCACAAGATGTGATTGAATTTTGTTAAAATTTAATTAAATGTATTTATTATTATTTTATTCTTATATGTGAGTGCAATATATTTACTTTAGTCTGTTATTAGATAATTTTTCTTCAATTTTGGAAATAACACTAAAGTTAATATATTACATTATTTAAATTAAATATAATTTTTTTTCCTCTCTTGATCGTGGTTTAAAAAATTTTTTTCATTTATAACTTTGATACAAATGACTTTAAAATTTTGCATGAATCATTGGTGGTTTCTGATTTTTTCAGATGTGGCAGGACATTGAGATGGTGATCCTGGGATCAGGAGGCAGTTCTGCATCTGATGCGTATTCTTGTGATTCTTTGAATAAAGTGCCCAAAATGGATGACTGTCATCATAGTGTGGGGTCTTCTACTCCAAATGCTTCAAATGTTTATTTTGGTGATTCTCGTGGCGATCAACAGGTCCCTGTGGTCTCTCCCTCTAGCCTTTATGCGACGACAGAAGAACCCTCTCCTATAAAACCGGAAACCACATCTATCTACTATCAACAACCGTGTAAAGTGAAAATCGAATCCGACAGTCAAGGACTGAATGGTTTTGGTCCTCGAGATCATCATGGGAGTTATTATCCCCAACCCCCACCTCCACCACCAACTCACCCCGGCTATTCACAATATCAATCATATCCATTTTCACACATTTCACCACCCGCTACTCCAGAAACTTGCCCTAGCGCTTTCTATAGTCAACCACCTAACTATGCTGAACTTTATCATGCACGCCAAGCCAGTCATCATTTCAAAGTATTAACCCCACCATCGTCTCCTCATTTAGCTGGACATCACCTTCCCCCTCCTCCTCCATCACATCATCCAGCAACATTTCGATCAGGTATAGACCCTCTCCCTCCTCCTGTTCCCAATTTAAATATGTCCTCCACGGCTCCTGTGAAACCTCGCAGACGTCGAAATTGGTCCAGACGTAAAGTTGTAGTTCATACCTGTGCACATCCGGGCTGTGGAAAAACTTATACCAAGTCTTCTCATCTTAAAGCTCATTTGCGTACTCACACTGGTGAAAAACCGTACCAATGCAGCTGGAAGGGATGTGGATGGAAATTTGCCAGGTCAGATGAATTGACAAGACATTATCGAAAACACACAGGAGATCGTCCTTTTCAATGTCGTCTTTGCGAAAGAGCCTTTAGCAGATCCGATCACCTCTCTTTACATATGAAGAGACACATGACAATGTAACATGTACGCCACCCTGTATGCCTGTACCTAGTCTTCAAAGGGCAAATTTGATTTGTTTTCTTTGAGTAAAGACTTAATCAGTATTTTGGCAGTGTATAAACTTGTTTAAAAGATCATGTTCATAAAAAAAAAAAAAAAAAAAAAAACACTTGACCATCATCATAATTTAGTTAAATAACTGAGTGTTTAAAAAAATAAACTTAATTTTCAAGTGAGTTAAAGTGAATTTATGAAAATAGTAATAATAAGAGTTTTAAAAAAAATGTCAAATATTTTATATTGAAATTTATTTATGACGTTAGAAATGGTATAGAATACTATTTCATTGTATTGATTATAATTATTTTATTTAACAAATATTTAATTATTTAAAAAAAATGGCTAAGTAAAAAAATATTAAACCATTATTTTAGACATTAAATCATATAGAGTGCCATTTCTTGTATATGTATGCTTTGTAAATAATTTTTTTTTTTTAAATAATACTCTTCATATAAAAAGAGAAAAATTTTAATATTTCGCATGTAAATATCAATATATATTTATATAAATATATATTTTTTCGCACTGATGTAAAATATTTGTAGAATTATAGAAAAATGAAATAAATAAATTTTTTTTTTATATGTCGAAAAAATTATTTCCAATCCTTATTATTTTCCGATTTCCTTTAAAAGATAGGCTTTGAGAGGCTCAAATTTAAAATATTATAAAAATTTAAATAAGAAATTGATATGCAATACACGTAAGGGTCTTTTCTATTTTGAAATAAAGCATATAATTAATCTCAAGGAAAAGAACCACTAATGTTATAATCATAGATAATTAGCAATTATAATAACCATCCAAGTTAAACGAACCAAGCGCAATGCCATACCGTTCAGGTGTCATTAATTTCAAATTAGTTAGGCATGGAGAGTGCCTTAGGTTCTCAAATCTGATGACTAATAATGCAATATCAATAATAATACAAGTGACCAATGGACCTTGGAGAGGTTTTTCGAATTAGGGAAGATGACACAGCTGGAGCTCCGGGGGCGGGGACTGTTCTTCTTCATATATTGAGAAAAAGAGGCGGAAGACGCCCTTTTTTCTATTCTTCTCTGACATCATCCAGGCCAAATAGAGAACTCTTAGGTCCACCAGGCCAACGCAACCTAAACAACCTTGCTTCGTTTTGTTTTAATGCTTTGTTCGTTAGTAGTGTCACATCCATGAAATAAAAATAAAAATAAAATTGCAAATATTTATCCTTTTTTATACCATGTCATGAATTAAGATTAAGTTTGAAATATTTACAAAACATCCAAGCAATCAAGTTGACATACCGGCAAAATCGTCTAATTTGACTGATCGATTATTAATTAAGCCAAAGGGCTGATGCAGTGGGGGCAATGCTCTCGAGCCTGGAAGCAACCGTCATTTCCTGGAGGCATGACGCCTTTGTTTCTGTTCCTGCTCGTAAGGAAAAATGATGAAATAGCCTCGTTAGGCTTAGCACGAATCACATTAATGGGATATATTTGGTGAGTGGGTACTCGATGTCCGTTTACAGGGATCGTTTAATATTGCTATGCATCACTTCCCGACTAAATTAGCTATTGTTATTGTAGTAGTCAACCAGAAAGTCTCGGGAACTTTTAACCTGATGCACCAGAGTGAACTCTAATATTCTCATATCTCAAACAACCCATTCGGAAAGAGGATTATTACTTCAAAATTAATCAAAGAAGCACAATCTAATTAAAATAAATTATTATTCGTTTTGAAATGTGTTCAGGATTTCCGTAGTTAAACATGGGAAAACAAATTATTCATACTAAACATAATAAATAATTCTTTTTTGCTATTATTTTGTTATGATTAATAGATCACAAATAAACAAATTAATAGCCTAATTTTTATAAGTTAATTCTCTTCTTGTATTAATAATTACATCCGTGAAAGATTAAAGAAGTATTTTCCAATGAATTTATTTGTCAATAGATTTTCTGGCCTTTTTTTCAGTTTTTCTGATTAACATGTGTTGAACACTTGCTCAGGGAATATACCAGTAGACTACTTGCTGCTCCAGGCTAGCGAATGGCAAAAAGAGAAAAAAAGATTCTGGGAGAATTTTACTTTATTTTGTTGAAAAAGTCAATTCACTTTTTTCCAAATGCTTAGGGCTCTCACTGGATTAAGAAGAACAGAGCAGCTGACGGGAGAGGACAGGGAGGGTAAACCGGAGGGGGGGAGGCCGTTCCTTCGGATTCCTATACTAAAAATGCTTCGCGAATAAAAAGTATATAATATAACTAGGGCTCGGATTTATAGGCACTAAAAATCTTTAAAATAGGCAGGCAACTAAGCACTAAAAATTATTAAAATAGGCACTTAAAAAGGCATTTATTGTGAAAATAGGCACTTAAAAGGCATTATTTAAGAAATAATATAAAAAAATTTTAAAAATTGATGTCTTATTTTTGGTAATCTGGTGTGACTGGTCGCACAGCACAATTTTTCTTAATTTCGGTAAATTAAATTTCATTCTGTACTTGTTTGCCAGAATATAAATACAAATCAAATTTGTAAGTACAAATTTTTAAAATTTTTTTTTCGAAAAAAAGTATTTTTTTAAATATCGGGGGGGGGGGGGTGTAATTACCCCCTTTACCCCCCTTGAAATATTTTCTTGATAATTAAAAAAATTTTAAATTTAGCACGTAAAAAATTGAAATTGGCTATTTGAACTTAAAATAGGCACTAAAAAAGGCATTTATAGATGAAATAGGCCCTAAAACCCAAAATCGTCCAAAATAGGCATTATAGGCACTAACAAATGCCTCTTATTTTATTCAGAATTTCATAAAACGTATACATATCATATTGGCCTAAATTTTAAGCCATAAATTAAAAAAAGGCAAATAGGGCGAAATCCTAGCCCTAAATATAACACTTTTTTAAATTTTTTAGTAGAGAATAGTAGTGCGATAAGAAAACAATTTCAAAGTTAATACAAGTTTTGACTACAGCATCATGTATTTATCAATAAATGAAATATTTGGAGTAATAGATGGCACAGCATAAATTTCTCTGCCCCGATAATTCTTTGTCCCACCAAATTTTTTCTGTGTCGACACACATTTAGTTGTTGAAACAGCTGTTGAAGCTGTACTTTAGAATTCAAGATGATTCTCCTATCTTTCCTATGAAGTACAGTAGTGAAGAGGTCTTCTTGAAAATGAAAATAAAACCTTTCAAAGAGCATCTAAAAAAATAACTAATTTATGAATTTTAATCAAAATCGTTAGATTAGAAAAAAAAAAATGAAAATGTACATCAGTACTAGTGTTTTTTAACCGATTTTATCTATCAACTTATTATCTCACCTCAAGGGGAGTACCTAACACTATCTTTTGTCGGCTATTTGAATTGAGAGAACCCTCAAAACGTGTATTTCCGTCAAAATCTCGACATTATTATTTATTTACATAGGAGTAATAATTGTAGATCTTAAATAATTTAAACGATACAACGAGAGGTATGTTTGTTTCGTTTCGTGTCTTCAAGCTTTAGAAGTTGAGATAACAATTTTAAGATATTTTGCCATTATAGGGCATCCGAGACCAATATAAATATTAAAATTATATAAAAAGTTATTTCGAGGGTGAAGGCTGTTATTTCCTGGAGGGGAGAGGCGAATCCCCTCCGAGGAAGGGGCCCGAATTGCAGCCCCGGGATCTCGCTTTCGGAAGCCCTGATTAAAAAACACCTGTTACAAACACTCCAGAAACGCAGTTTTTTTTTTTTTTTTTTTTTTTAATTGACTTTATTAATTATTTCAAAAACATTTTCTATAAATTAATTTAAAATAATTATAATAAATATATTTGATATTTATAATTTGATATAACAACTGTAAGAAAACAAAAATTAAATTTTTAATATCATTATTTGTATTTATATCATAAAACGATTTATAGAATAAATAAAGCCTTAATGAAGTTTATACTTAATATATTCAAAACCCTCAGGCGTGAAAACATCCTCATTAATAATAATTATTATAATAAATATGGTAACCTTAATACTTAGAATTTATTAAAAAAAATTGACATGTTTTCATCAATTTAAAAATCTTTATGATCATTAAAAATTCTTATTTTGAATATATAAAGAAAAGAAAATTTGATAATTTCTATATTTATTAAAGCTTTTGTGGTTTGTTTTATTATTAGGGGAATTGCGCCTATATTGTACCACTTGAGCAAATGTCAAATTATCGTTGAACTAGTATGTGATAAAAATGAATTCGAAGTGGTTCATATTAACACTGCATGTCAACAATAAGCCCCTCATACCTCAAACCTATATCTCTTGATGTTTTTGTGAAATTTTGTTAGTTCTTTTATTTCTTTTTATAGAGGGGATTTTTAGCTCTTTTTTTATATTTTGAAATAATAAAAGACGAGCTTGTTTTACGAAATTAGCTTAAATAAGGATATCCTTGGGTTTTTAAGGTGCGCGTCTCTAAAAGTCGTTAGAAGACGATTCACTACCGAGTTACTCTAAGTGGCAATAGATGGCGTTAGTTTTTCCCATAGGAAAACAAGGGATTTATTTTATTTCATTTGAAAGGTTCCAGCTAATTAATCAAGCGGTGAAAAATTTAATTATTTTTTAACACAATGATTACTAATTTAATTATCTATAAGATATAGAGCGAATTTTTTAAAAATATCTTTTATTTTATGCGATTAATCTAAAAAAAAAAATTATTTTTTCGAAAATCAAAAAAAGGGCTTCTATAAGTTCTAGATATTTTAAATAGTTTTAATTAAAAAAAATTTTGAGGTCGATAGCTTCAAAATTGTGGCCGCAATCTCCCAAAATTAGCACCCCGAGACGCGCACCTTAATGTGAATATTTTGATTTAATTTTTCGAAATGGTTAAAACCAGAAGCCAATTAGTGATGTTTTGATATTTGGAGGTAGGAGAACTTATTATTAATTTCATCTAATTCCAAAAGAGTTCAAATATTAAATATGACAAGAGAAATCAAGAATATTAGGACTAAAATCACATAATAAGAACCATATTTTCATAACTTCTGTTTTTTAATTGAATTTGAAAAATTTATTAAACCTATCAAATTCTGGCTTCCATTCCTATCTATCGTGTTTGTGCTATTAGGACCATAAAAAATTTATTAGGAACAAAAAAATTGAGATTTTCGATGAAGGGGGAAGGGGGGGGGGAGTGACAAGTTAAAATTCCGCACCGGGTGCAACACGAACTGGCTCTTTTGGAACTTATTTCCTATCTATTGTTATTAAATATTCGATTCTCTGTTGAGTAAATCTTTTGTTGTAGCAAATATAATTTTGTACTCTGAACTCTCAAAAATTTTGTTTTTATATCAAATAAATTTACTGGCTCGATTTAGCATTATGGCGACTTTTTTTTCTATGATAGGGTTTTTCGGGTTTTCTCTCTCTATTCTTTTTATTGGTCTAAATTCGAGGTGGCAAAGCCAATTTGATCCAGATTTCTATAAAAGTAACGAAAATAAAGAAGAAAAAAATATAAAGGTGACATTAACCTATAAGAAAGGTATTATTATACCTTACCATTTCGTATTTTTTACTTTCTCGATTATATTTTTAATCTTAAAAATTATCTACTGTGTAATTATTATTAATTACAGTTGAGATTAATAAAATATTTTGCATGTGCAATAGAAATGTGGATCAAATTGGCTTTGCCATCTCAATTTTAATCTAATAAAAAGAATGGAGAGAGAAAAAATCCGAAAAAGTTCCCTAGAAAAAAAATGTCGACATAAATCTTCAATTTGAACGGTCTAGAAATTTTTTTCATATTTTTTTTTTTTTTTTGAAAGAAAGAAGGAAATTTTTATTTAAACAAACCACAGAGTGAAACTGAAGGCGGGCCTTCATTTAAAAGTATTCAAATATACTTCTCATAATTTGTCTTTTATTAACAGAATAATTTTAGTTGAGTTGCTTGAAAATGATTATGATTCATAAATTAAAATCTTATGATGCAATTAAACTTGTATTATTAATGAAGATCAAGTCATGTGTGGCTCTTTGTATTTTTCTCTAATAATAATTAAATAGAACGCATTTAAATCTTTCTATTTTCTGACTGATCGGCTGAAACAATGTCTCGGCTGCTTGATTAAATATCACGAGAACGAACTGTAATTAATCGTTATTTCACCAAAGACGTGACTGGTGATTAATTTCAATAGGAGGGGGCACCAGGTGGGAGGAGATAAAACATCACATGCAAATTAAAAATAAAAAAGGCTAAGTAGTGTCTTATGTAGTGTTTTGCGAAAGGCCAGGTGCCAGAGGGAGAAAATCTTCAATTTGTCTTTCTTTTATTCTCTAATAACTTGGAAATGATAAAACCAGCTGAGGTTTAATCAAAGGACATGCGAAAAAAAAATTAATTTAGATGAACATTTGGAAACATTTCAACCTCTCAGTTTACTATTTTTACTTTCTCTTACCTATATATGTAATATATAGAGAGAAAGTGTTGCAATCATGTCAAAAATCGATGTCGAAATTTTGATCAAAATAAATGTTTGCTGAGTCCAAAAAAGTGTGTCTGTATGTAACGATTTCAAGCATGAAGGAATTGAGCTACAAGGTTGAAATTTTATATTTAAGTTAGGCACTTCCCTACGACGTGAAAATAAGCTTTTGAAAAAAATTTGCTACAAAGTACTTAGTACTTTACTGATGTACTTTTTCAGCTTTTTGCGATTTTCTCAAAATTCAAGGGGTAAAGTTTGGAACTAAGGTGCTATGGAAAATAAATACACAGTGTATCTCGTCAAAAAAAAATCTGGAGTGACAAGCACATTAGATTTTTTTGCTCTTTTCTTTTTCTTTTCCTAAGATGTGCCTTTAATATATTTTCTCCAATAACCAAATAAATATAACTGATTATGGAGAATTCATACCCGGTGAAAAGTCAAATTCATGATAATCTAGGTACGTATTTATAAAAACTACTACGGACTTCTAAAAAATATTTAAAAAATAATTTAGATTCTTTTTTTATTTATTTTTATTTTGATCTATTTGATACACTTTTAGAATCATCCTCAGAGCATAGGCTTATATTTTTTACTTTCTTGTACGAAGCAAAGAAACTATTGTAATCGCGAAAAATTTCGAAATCCAGATTTCAACCAGACTACAGAAAGCTGGGGAATTAATTAATACATAAAACAACTTGCCAGAAATCTTAAACGAAAATATATTTATTAAACAATGACTCAATCCTGATAAATTCGTTTTTTGCAACGAGGAGTGCTGAGAAAAATATATTTTTAAAAAATTCGGGCGCTCACTCAGTTGGTGAGTATTTAGATGACAACTACGAGTTAGCCGAGCTAAGAATGGAATTTCTTTTACTAATTCTATCCTTTCTACAGTCGTTTGGGTGAGAATTCTTAATTTTTCTATCGCTTAAAAGCCAAACCAAAAGGCTAAAAGAACGATCCCCAGTATACCGTATTTTGAATTAATCGGGTTATTCCTATGAGGTCACCTCATCTTCTTTTTGATTTAATATATAATAAATAAATTATGCAACATTTATTTAAATTAAGATTTGTGCCTTGTGATTGAACTGGCGTTTTTCCCAGGAAAGTTTATTAAAGAAGCAGCAGATACGAGATGAGGTCAGTTAATGAATAATCCTGGAGCCAATATCGAAGCATTTCCCTGACATTTGCCTCTCTATATTCATAAATCAATGTTTATTGTTTTCCTTTATTTTAAAATGCAATCACATCTCTGATCAATTTAGATTTATAATGATCTCAATCCAAATCGAAATCATATACTTTTCTTTCATTCTTGATATATGTACAGATTTATTATCGCTAGTGCTTTGACTTTTTATCCCTGGCTGGAATCTCTTTCTATTTAATAAAAATCAAAAAATTAATTTTATTAATATGAAAAAAAAATTATTTTTTTTCATTTTAATTAATTAAAAATTATTTATATTTGTTTTCATTTAATAAATAAAACAAACTTAATTGGCCGATTTTTGTCACTCAGTAACTTTAATTTCAAAGACAGATATCAGTTGAGAAGATTTTTTTTTACTTTCTCTTATTTTAATTTTGATTTAAACCTGTAGCATTTTGATGCTATTGTAGATTTCACCCCTTTAAAATTAGTGCCTAACGAGCGCAACGATCCTAAACTATGTATTCTTTTGCATACTCTAACTTCAAATTTATACCAAAAACTTTATGATTGAGTTGCTCCTGAGAAAAATTATGAAACAATCCTCAAACGAGTACTTGAGCTTTGCAATACAAATTTATTTAAAAAAAAAAAAACAAGATACTCATGAGACATTTACGGAGTTCTCTATTATTTTAAAGAAATTAACCTCTAATTGCAATTTTAATTGTTTTATAAATATAGCTCTTCAATTGTGAACATGTTTTTACAACTCAAATTTATCCGAGATGTAAGAAGCCCTGCAATTAAAGTAAGATTTTTGCAAGAATGTAATTCTATAATGTTGTCAAATTAGCAATTGGAAGTGAAATATCGCGGAATGAAAGTTCGTTAAAGAATTAAAATGATGAAGAAAAAAGATTAAATCAAAACACACCTGAAAAGGAAAAAAATCATTTCGAATCATTAAGGAGAAAATGTTACAGAGGTGGAGATAGAAATCCCCGGGCGGATTCCTGTAAATATACAAGTAAATATACAAGCAAATTGCGCAAATTTTGCAAAAAATATGACATTTGGCTCCTCGGGTTGCTGAAAGAAATTACAAAATAAGGAAAATCATCAAAACGGCTGAACTTGAAGACAATTTGGCTGAAATTAAGACAATCACCCGTGACACAAATAATCAAAAATTTATAATCCAACTACGAATTGCGCACGATTTTTAATTTGCTATTACAGACTTGGTTACAAATATCATTAAAGCGTCTCGATTTGGATAAATTTTTGGATGAGATTTCGTAATTTCTTTGCAAGATTTCAAAAGCGCCCATGTCGCCTTTGTTTTGAGCCCCAAACCCATGGCTCTCGTTACGCCACTGCTTTTCCATTCGGTTTACTTGATATATAATAAAACTATGAGTTTCATTGAACTTTTCTGCCCTCCCTCGCAGAAATTTCCATTAGCAAATATCTCAAGTAAATTAGCATCTAACAAACAATTTTATTTGGGAACATTTCAGAGCAAAAGAATTGCAACCTCGATGACATTGATTATAAACTACGAATAATAAATAGTTAAGAAATGTATTATTAAAATTTTTTTTTTAATTTCAAACTCCCACTATCTCAACATAAAAAATTTTAATATTATTGTACATTAGAAATAATGATAATATTAAATTACAAATTTTCCAAATGTTATTCTATGTCATTATAATATTAATAGGGAAATTTATTTTACACAATATTTCTATGATAATCTCTAATTTGCATATGGGTTATGACTTAAGAAATGCGTCATTTGTTTATGCAGTTATTTAAATGAATACCTGATTTGATTTTCAAGGGCAAATTAAATTATTTTCGCCCTTTTTCATCATTTCATGGGATAAGAGTTTAAGTTTCTATCTTATTTCGTAGATCTTTCATTAATCACATAAAATTTGAAAAATAATAATTATTCAATTAATATTTTTTTATTATACTAAACCGGCTTCTCAAACTATAAAGTAGTAAGGAGACAATTTATTAATAATCATATTTCATTAATTACATGATAAGTATATGCAATAAATGAAGCCAAAAAGAAGTTTTTTTTATGATTATAGCCGAAGCACGCGTTACACCCTCCTCCTCGTTTGTGAACAATCATTTATTGCATTTAATATTTTGATATCAAAGATACAAAAGTTTGTGGATTTTAAAACATTCCTGGGGTGCTGTAGCCCCTGTCAGGTCATTTTTTGCGCCCCCCCCCACCCGTGGTTGCTCTAAAAATTAGCTGATAAAATTTATAAGAAACAATTTTTCTAATAGTTTTCTTGTTGGCGTAAAGTGTACTTCAATCAATTTTGAGGAGAAAAGAATATTCATTTCATTTTTTAGATTAAAGGAAAAGTGAAAAGGAAAGAAGAGGGCCCTAGCCAGGGAGGTGAAGGGGGGCCAGGGCCCTTGGAGTTACTTTAATAAATTTCTGTGATTCCGGAAGAAATAAAACAGCCAAAAAATTTTTGCTCCAACCAGCATCAATTCATACAATGAAAATTATTTGAAGTACACTTTACTGATGTATTTCAGATTTTTAAAATTCATTTTCCGGCTCTTCCTTTGATAGAGCCAATGTTAAAAATCCCTATGGGAATTTGCATGTTAATTTCGATTCAAAATTGGGGGGGGGGTGGTCCCCTTTGGAACTTTTTACACATTATCTTATGAAATTTATATATTTATTTAGGATTCTCTATTGTGTATAAAATATCCAAATATGAGATTAAAAATTTGAAAAATAGCCATGGTTCATTTCAAGCAGTCAACACTTATGGTAAAATACACAGAGCCTATGGAAATTTTAAATCAATTGACTCTTTTACTTTTTTTACTTTCTCTTACCCTATATATGAAATCTATAGAGAGAAAGTATTCGATTCATGTCAAAAATCCGATGTCGAGATTTTGATGGATCTTCACGTTTTAAGTGAATCCAAAAAAGTGATTTTCGCAACATGGTCTGTCTGTGAACAAAATATCTCAGGAACTAAAAGAGCTACGAGGTTGAAATTTTATATTTAAGTTACGCACCCTCCCAAGGGGTAAAAATAAGCTTTTGAACAAAATCGGCAAAAAAGTACTAGTACTTTATTCATCTACTTATTCAGTTTTTTGCGATTTTTTCAAAATTCGCTGCAACGATTTTGTTTAAAATTCATAAATTAACTATTTTTTAGATGCACTTTAAAAAATATATCAGTAAAATTTTTCGTGGAAATCGTTTGAAATACACTTTATTTACGTATGAAATGCAAGTGGTCAAGTTAACTAAGCTGCTAAGGGTTGTTTTCCAAAATTTAAAAATTATTTCTTTTAACAATCGTCTAGTAGAATATATAATTATCTAGATATTTTGCTTTCCTTTATTATTTTTGACATTTCACAAAACCATTAACACTTAAATTTATATTGATATTTAAATTTTTAATAATAATAAATTATATTTAGCAACTTTAAATCGAATGTTCTCAATGTTTGTGAACTATAATAAATAGAAACCGACAAAATGCATTAACAATATATACAAAACATGATTTCTATCTCATTGATTAATCATAGAGGTTTCATTACTTATTCATAAAAAATTAAGAAAACTTGCTTAGTTAAAAAGAGAAAGTGCTTTTCTTTTCCTGAGTTATATGCAAATAAACTTATATATCGTCTTTGCCGAACAATAGCATCTAAATCCTGTTCCAGAAAATTTTCTAATTTCTCATACAACATGGAATTAATAATCATATCATAATTACGTTTATTGAGAAAATTTTATGACAGTAGAACGTAGGCGATGCTTACAATTTTCTTTAAAATTTTATTCTAAACTAATTAATATACAATATAGTATTATTATATCCAACCTCTGGACCACATTAGTAACAATGATTCGTAATTACAAAAAAAAAAAAATACTAAATGCGGAAAAGTTCTTTAAGTCACGATTCTTTTTTTGACTTAGTACTCACTTATTACTGAAACTGTTGCAAAAACCAATTATAATTCAAAATTAAACTGTGTTGATGAAAGTAGGTTGTTTTAAAGGATTCTCTTGCATTTTTATTCATAAAAATAGCAAATGCCTTCGGACCAACTTGCCCGAGGTCCAGCCAACCTGCCCCGATCACGGGGCTAGATAGAGCTTTATTTAAAATAGTTTGTGGTTTTCAATATTATTAAAGTTTGCAATATTCAAAAATTTCTTGCAACAAAAACTGTTCACAATTAATAAAACTGTAAACTCCGAAATTTTGTGTGTAGGAAAAACGGAGAGACAGTGGCGCATTCAAGCAAGGGAGGGAAATTTAATTATTTTTCAAATTACCATTAAAAAAAGAACTTTAGATATGATTAAAATCATAATATTTATATTGTTTCTGTCTAAAGGGCTGACCTACTCCCCCCCTCCCCCGTGATCACTAATATAGAACAATATTTTCTATATTTTTAAGTTAATTAATACTTTAAGAGATATTTTAATGCTTTTAGGGGTGGATAATGACATTATCTCAACTTTTAGAAGAAAAGTATAAGTTACAAAAATAAGTATTGATATAATAAATAAAAATGTTCAGAACTTAATAAAAGAAACCTTAAACAGGTTTCTGCATTATTTAGTTTCAATATATTTCCATTTAATTTAATCGAAAGCTTTCGTCTCTCAACTTTCTCTTGTAATGAAAGTTACTGTGCTCTCAACTGTTTACAATTACTTTAGGGCTTAATAATCTTAAAAATAAAAAAAAAAGGTTTATTATTTATTATTTTTTCTTAAAAACAAACTAAATTTCTTTTGGTAGGAAGGGACGAAGTCAAGGGTGGAGGGCGAAGCCCTTCGCATTACCATGAAGGGGGGGAGTCATGAGGGTGCTAAAGATTTCCCCTTCACACCCGAAATGATCTTCCAATGTTTTTGGTTAAAATTAATAAATTTTTCCTAGTTTAAAAATTTTAACTCTTTTTTACCAGTATTTATTATTTAATTTTAAACTGGTAACCGTTGGCTCTAGTTGAAACATTAAATTAAATTTAAGTACACAAAGTTTTTTGTTTCAATGAAATATTTATTTAGTATTAACACTTTATACGCATTTCGACACCATATGTGTCATCATGGGAAGTGAATTACATACTGAATGGGCTAGAATCTCATTATTTTTCAAATAGGAGTAGCCAGAGTGGATTGAAGAGTGGGGGTAGGGAAAAGAGAAGAGAACCTTTTCCAGGAAAATCGTGTTCGGTGATGAAACAAAAGCCAAAACCACTTAGAGACCTCTATTCAATTTTTTATTTTTTATTTAATTAATGAATCTAGTTTTAAATTTTTTAAAATGATATATTTTAATACTAATAGAAAAAAAATTAAAATATCACAACGTTACTGGAACAGTGAAGTAAATATATTAATTAATTAAATATAAAGGGTCGGCTCCCTTTCTCATTTTATTCTGATACATAGAAATATAAGGCAAAGAAACAAAATGAAAGGCAATATCTATTAACAGACGTTCAACCAAGTAACGTTTTTTAATTTGAAAATTGTACTCTAGCCCATTGAAGAAGCCCACTCTCTGAACCTTAGAGAGGAGAAATGCAAGGCAAATTGTTTTAATTAATATTAATATAGCAAGTGTTGTTGCCGTTTGCCGTTTTTGGTCGTATTGTTCCACCCCCCCCCCCCCCCTTGGATGGGAACTCTTGGCTCTGGTCATCCTAAAGACCACCCGTGATGCTTGCGAGGAAATCACACTCCGGCACACGTCCTGGGGACGTGTCACTATGCCCTCCTTCTTGCGTCCCCCTCACTTGAGTCCCCTCCAAGTGGACGCTGGACATATTATACTTATACCCGTCACATCATATCACATATAGTATCGATGCTCTTCACCTGATTAGTTGCCTCACTCCCCACTCCTTGATTCAAATCCTCCTTAACTTGCATACCCCTCTGATGACTTCTCGCAGCTGTGATCTCTTCTACTTTCCACATTCTAATAATAATTTATTCAAAAGATCCCCTGAGTGTGAACTATATAATTACAAATATAAGGCAGATCTCAACAATAAGCCTGCCTAGTGACCAGGTACATTTTATCTTATTATGTACAACGTACTTTGCATCCTGTAACTGGTTGATTAGAGTAAAATAAAAATAAATGAGGGAGAGATCTTAAAAACAACGTACTCTAGCATTGCATAGTACTAGATCTAGAAATTGAACTTTAAAAATATATAGGTTTAACAGGGGCGGATTTAGGCATTTGCCGCCCTTAGGCAGGCCCCCTTCCCTTTAACCACCTACAACAATGAGAGCACCTCTAACACATCTCATTGCCTGTACCTTTTCAACATCAAATACTTTTCAGTTAGACATGGAGTCTATGGACTTTGTATTAAATTTATTCGTATTTAAATAAGCAGTTTTTTCACGAATTGCCGCCTCAGGCGCGCGCCTAGAACGCCTCTTCATAAATACGCCCCTGAGGTTTAATATTTTAAAGAATTAAAATAAAAAAAGAGTATGGATAAATTTGTCAAAAAAAAAAAAAAAAAAATTAATACAAGAGAAATGGGCCGAAAATACAAAAATCTGGTGTGACTTGCGCACAGCACACAACTTTCTCTTACCCTTCGGTAAGAGAAAGTTGCGCACCGTGCTGGTCACACCAGATTTTTTGTGTCGAGATATATTTAGTTTCCCATAGCACCTTAGTTTCAAACTTGCATTTTAAATGTTGACTGCTTGAAATAAACTATGGTTATTTTTCAAAATTTTAATCTCATATTTGGACATTTTATACACAATATAGATTCGTAAATAAATACAAAATTTCATAAGAATTGGAAAAAAAAAATTTTAAATGCGTAAAAAGTTCCAAAGGGGGACCCCCTTTTGAATCGAAATTAACATACAAAACCCTATAGGAAATTAACATTGGTCAAATGCGAAGATTAGGTGGAAAGTTTAAAACGCGTAGAAAGAGAGAAGATAATTTTGTGTGAGAGAGAGAGAGAGATATGTTTTCTCCGAAACAATTACAGGCAGAAATAAAATAAAAAAATGGGAATTTAAATAATAATTGATTTTTAATCTAATAAAAAGTAAAAGATTTAAATTCCGTTACCATGGCAACCTATGAAGCACAAGAGTAAAGTGTGCTTCAAACAATTTTGAGGGCAAAACGAGAATATACATTTGAAAGAGCATCTAAAAAATAATTGATTTTTGAATTTTAATCAAAATCGTTAGAGCGAATTTTGAGAAAATCGAAAAAAACTGAAAAAGTACATCAGTAAAGTAGTACTTTTTGGCCGATTTTGATTAAAAGCTTATTTTGTCGGTCCCGGGAGATGTTTAACTTAAATATAAAATTTCAGCCTCCTAGCTCAATTCCTTCATGCTTAAAATTGAACACACAGACAGACAGACAGACACACAGACAGACAGACAGACAGACAGACACAGACAGACCATGTCGCGAAAACCACTTTTTTGGATTCAGGGGACCTCAAAACGTGAAGATCCATCAAAATCTCGACATCGAATTTTTGACATGAACCAATACTTTCTCTCTATATATATATTACATATATACATAGGTAAGAGAAAGTAAAAATGTTTAGGGATAAAGTATTGATAAAATAACTTATCATTCAAGAATTAAAATAATTAATATTTATTGAATATCCCGAGTAGGAAAAAGTAAAAACGGATAATGAAAATAGTTAAATAAAAATCAATCCTGTCTCTTTATGACATAAGTTATAAATCTAAACTAAATAGCTATATATCACGTACGAGGTAAGAGGAAATATTTTTAGAGAGAGGGGCTTAATGACCTTATCAGGAAGAGTTTTTTTCTTTTTTTTTTTTTAATTAGGAAAAACCAAATAATTTCATAAGTTATCAACAAATTTGTTATATCTATAGTCTTAATTATAAAATAAAAGAAATTTGTTTCATTTATAATCGCTAGCGATCCCAGAATAAGGGGGGGTCAGAGGGAAATAAGCCAGAAAGACAGAAAAAAATTAGGTGTTAGCTGTGTCTTCTACACAGCCGGTGGCTTTTTAACGTGACAACGTCTTTTGCTTGAATTCAAAAAATTTTTTTTTTTCCTTACCTATATTTAAATATAAAGAGAGAAAGTATTGTTTTTATATTTTTTTACTAGTAGTTTGTTTTCATAAATAAACATGTTCAAACATTTTCATTGAAACAATATATGACAGGTGTGGCCAAACTTTTATCCATTAAGGGCGACTTATGCTTAAAAAATGAGGTTTTTCGAAAAAAAAATTAATTTTGGAGTTAAGTACTCTGGATTTTTTTATTTATTCTATTAGAGGTTATCTTTCTGCACCAAATGACATCTCATTTAGTCTGATCTGATTAGCCGTTCGGAATCTACAGGGGTTTAAAATTTCGAAAAACGAAATCCCGCCGAGTGCTCTCATGCGGTAAAATGACGTCATATCAAAAAAATGAAAAAATAACCTCTGGGCATTGGACCACTCTTTCTAAAACTATATTTAGATTTAATGTAGCTTTTATGGTCAAGTAGCTATGCGTTGCACAAGTAGGGCTATTTTTCGATATTTTTTTGCCTAAAAAATGAGGTTTTTCGAGAAAAAAACCAATTTTGGAGTTAATTACTCGGGATTTTTTTATTTATTCTATTATAGGTTTTCTTTCTGCACCAAATGACATCTCATTTGGTCTGATCTGAATAGTCGTTCGGAATCTACAGGGGTTTAAACTTTCAAATTAGAATTTACCGCAGCGCGGTAAAATAAAATGATAGGAAAAAAATAAATGGTGCAATCTTTAGCTGAAAACTCATTCTTTCTAACCGTATATTTCTCATAATTATACCTCTTAAGACAGAGGAGTTATTCAAGCCAATAAACTTTTTCGTGCAAGCCCCTCTAACATGCCACTATAGACACATGATTTGTAAGACGTTGTCACGTCAAAATTAATATAAATTTTATCATACAAAAGTAATTTTTTAATTCTAATTTGAAACC
Source organism: Euborellia annulipes (assembly GCA_023213315.1). Taxonomy (NCBI): domain Eukaryota; kingdom Metazoa; phylum Arthropoda; class Insecta; order Dermaptera; family Anisolabididae; genus Euborellia; species Euborellia annulipes. The sequence goes on along the minus strand of JAKCPI010005160.1, from coordinate 3,273 downwards.
GGAGTTAAAATATAATACCCTCCTTGAATGCGCCACTGCATCTCCTCGCCTACACCAAAATCTTGGCATTACAATTCTATAAAATCTTTTTAATTGTAACAAAATTAAGTTGTTAATTTAAGAAAATTATTAAATAATGAAAAGCCCATCGTCAAAGACAAGAGCTGGCGGGGCAACGTAAAAACAAAAGGATATCGCAGATGAGGCTCATAAAACGGAAGATGGTTTCCGGTCAGGCGTCAAGAAACAAATGAGATCTGCGACTAAAAACCCGACATGGTCATCTTAAACGGTCATTTATTTAAAGGATGTCATCATAAGTTAAATCGCATCCCTTCAGTTTTTGCGAGGTCCTCAAAGCAACCAACATATGGCCAAGGGATCCTATAATGATTTTTAACAAAAGTTCACAGTTTATGTAAATCAAATATCCAATGTGGCCATCACGTGTGCTTTCCCAAGAACCTTCACTAAAAAATTTGTTCCGTTCTTTGTTAGTTTACTCATGGGCTCATATCTCTTAGGTACACGTGCAAGGGGACCACGAGCTACTCAAGCTAAGATTAACATCTTTTCTTCTTCCTTTATGCCACCCTTTCTCTCCCCCCTCCCTCTTTATCTCTTGCTTGCTTTAAATTAAAGACATAACAGTAGATTTTTGAATTACTTCGCCTGGATACGTTGAATTTATATATAAAACAAAGTTGTTTATTAAAAAAAAATTTGGAGTGACTGGTTGTACAGCCCTCAACTTTCTCTTACCATTGTTAAGAGGAAATTGTTTTCTGTGCTTGTCACACCAGATTTTTTTGTGTCGAGATATATAGACATAGGCGCCGGAACTAAGGGGGGGCAAAGGGTACATTGCCCCCCCCTGGCATCCTATAGGAGGTGGCAGAGGGAGGCAATAATTCTTCTTTTATATCATTTATTTTTAAATATGATACATTTTTACTTTTGAAAAATAAAATCTTTTAAATTAAAAAAAAATTAAAAGAGTAAGAAATTCATTTTTTTCCAAAATATTTTATATAGACCCTATTGTATTTCTAATTACTAAAAACATTTTATATTGAATTAAAAGAAGAAAATTAAAAATATTTATTTCTTTCAAATAGTATAAATATAGCCTAAAAAAATTTTTGATAAAATCACTAGCAAATTTCTTAAAATTTTAATTTTATAAAATTGTGATTTTATTTAAAATTTTTAAAACTTTAAGCTAGTAGATCGTCTATATCTAGTTGATAGATTCGCTCGTAGGGGTGTGTATTGCACTGCGACCTCCCGGATCTATTGTGCCCCAAGCTTTATAGTAGATTTGTTTTTGTTTTATACTATTTGAACATATTAAATTATTTTAATTTTCTAAAAAAAAAATTTTTGCCCCCTCTGATTCAAATTCGTTCCGGCGCCCCTGTATATAGATACTATTTAGTTTACGCCGATTCAAGATATAAAATTTATAAACATGGGAAAATATTTACATTTTGTTACCATGGCAACCATTACTCCAAACTTTCCAAAGAATTCAATGGCAAAATGAGAATATACATTTTAAAGAACAACTAAAAAATAATTGATTTATGAATTTTAATCAAAATCGCTGGAGAGAATTTTGAGAAAATCGAAAAAAAAAAACTGAAAAAATACATCAGTAAAGTACTAGTACTCTTAGCCCGATTTTGTTCAAAAGCTTCGCGTCACGTCTCAGGAGGGTACCTTAATTAAATATAAAATTTCAAGCTCCTAGCTCTTTTCGTTCTTGAGATATTTTGTTCACATACAGACACACATTGCGAAAACCACTTTTTTGGATTCAGAGAACCCCAAAATGTGTATATCCATCAAAATCTCGACATCGAATTTTTGACATCAATCCACTACTTTCTATATCTATATATGTATTACATATATACGTAAGAAAAAGTAATTATGAATGTTTTTATTTTAAAATAATCATCCTTAAAAAATAAATAAAACGCGTGTTCAACATGTTTAAAAAATTTTATACTAATTTATAATTATTAATTATGTCTTTCTATTTTATTTAAATTTATTTATTTTTTTTTTTTGAGATTTCATGTGATTTATATTATTTATATGCACTTCTGTCACATTTTCCATCATTAAGTTCATCCTTAACATAGAAATTTCCTATACAGATGTCAACAATATTTAAAATTTGGATTATTCATTAGAATTCTGATGGCACACTTTGACTCGTGTCGTGTTCATTTTAATTCTGAATGAAATGTTTTACCATAAATCAAAAATAAAATTGTCTCAATATTTTCATTGTTTCTACAAAATACTCGTATGTTAAAATTCTTTTCATTCCTAGAATTTTTTAAAACTGCTTTTTAAAATTTAAATATTTACACAACTACAATAGCAATTTTTTATTTTACACTTTGTAGAATTATAATTTTATTATATAGTAAATAAAGAATAATATATATCATGTGTTGGTCCATGAAGTAATTATGAAAAACATATAACGAAGTATTTATTAATTTAAATAAGCGAAAAATGTAGGTACCGCCGGGAGAATAGATCTGGTCTAACATCCATCAATAAACCCCGCCAAAAGTTAAAATTGTATGTATGATACATAGTATAATACTATGGTATTGGATGGCTGTCATGTCATATGTCTGTCATTTTGCGTTGTCGCATGATAAACCAGCCTGGAGATTAGAGCGGCCATGTTTGTTCTAAGCCACTTTGACAAAAAAGCGATCCGAGCATAAACATCTCAGCAGACGATAGTATATCTTTTAATTTTGATATACGTATACATGCCTGCTGCCTGCTATATTTCCTTTAAATTATGTAGCTGGTCAGTGCTGATCTGGCTGGTATCAATCTTAAGAACGAGAAGAAGAAGAAAAGATTTGTGTTTTCTAAGGAAGAAGCAGGGCATTTTATCTTTTAATATTAACATAAATTTGGTGTTTAAGTTTTTTAGAAGATACGCGGGGGGGGGGCAGAAGTAATAAATCCTCGCGTGACCTGGACCTTTGAGCTTCAACCCTAAATTCTTAATGAAAAAAAAATTAAAATTATTTTCATAATTTTTCCCTCTTTAGTAGACCGGGACCCTTCAAGTTCCATCTCTAAATATCTCATGGAAATTTTTTTTTAATTTTATAAAATTTTTACCCCCTGAAGCGCATTTCCAAGTCTCTCAATTTTGTAATAAAATATATACGTAATAGACTGGGTGTGTATTACTTCTTTTGTTTTAGATGCCGAAGGCGGGCAATTGCT
>JAKCPI010005158.1:0-15613 GCA_023213315.1 Euborellia annulipes | reverse complement strand
GGACTTTTTAATAAATTGATGTTTTTTGGCTGTGAAGATTTACTCAGGATTCGCAGGGACTTTGCAAGAGATTAAAATAAAAAATCTTTTATTTAATTTTTATTTGCCGAGGTTTCGGTCGTATAATTGACAATATTTGCCCTGATGAAGGTCGTGATTGGCGACCGAAACGTCGGCATATAAAAATTAAATAAAAGATTTTTTATTTTAATCTCCTGGCTGCAAAGTCCCTGCGAATTCTGAGGACATTTTAATTTTTACTTTCTCGTATAGAGAAAGTTATGTAATCGTAAAAAAAATTCGACTTCGAGATTTTGATGTTTCTCCACGTTTTAGACCTCCCTGAGTCCAAAAAAACCATTTTTGGCATTATGTCTGTGTGTGTGTGTGTGTGTGTGTGTGTGTGTGTGTGTGTGAACACGATTGCCTAAAAACCAAAGCAGCTAGATCGATGAAATTTGGTATATGCTCCTTACACTAAAATTGTAGATTTCTATCAACTTTTGGAGTAAATACGTCACTTGGAAGTAGTACTTTACTTAAAAAGTTTTTTCCAAAATTTTGAAATTTTCAATTTTTTTGTTATATTATGATAAAATACTCTATTTTAAAAAGTTTTTATTCTTTGACATTTTTTCGAAAACTGAATAGTTTTTGAAATAATCACAGAAGAAATAGAAAATATTCGTTAATTTTGATAAAAAATCAAAACAAAATCATACAGGTGTCATTAAAAAAAAGGGTAAATATAAACAAATTCATTTGTTTCACAAAATTTTGGAAAAAACTTTTTTAAGTAAAGTACTACTTCCAAGTGACGTATTTACTCCAAAAGTTGATAGAAATCTACAATTTTAGTGTAAGGAGCATATACCAAATTTCATCGATCTAGCTGCTTTGGTTTTTAAGCCATCGTGTTCACACACACACCCAGACGTAATTCCAAAAGAATATACGAGAAAGTCTCGGGGAAGTCAATCCCCATATTTACTTTTTACTTTCGACTAGTGCCATTAGTCATTCAGACAGTTTTTATAATGTTTTACAATATCTTGGGAGTTAATATCGAATGAAGATCATGCCCCCCTACTTTTTAGACAGAAAAAAACAATTTTTTTCGAAATTGTTTTGGAATATCAAAAGAAGGCTTTCATAGTCTCTCTCAGTCTCAGGGGCGTATTTAAGGGGGGGGGGGGGGCCGAGGGGGCCCGGGCCCCCCCGAAATTTCCCAAACACATATACATATATAGGGATATACAGACATCAGCGCAACAAATTTTTCCGCAGGATGGACAACTTTGGTTTTGCAATAGAAAAAATGTTCCTCAAAAAATTTCGTGTGAAAAAAAGTATAGTTTCTTAAAAAAAAAATTTTCCTCAGAAAAATTTTTGAGTTCGAGCCCCCCGAAAAAAATTTTTATATACGCCCCTGCTCAGTCTACTAAACCACTAATTTTGGTCTTTCCATTCTAACAAGTTAGACCTGGGCATCTGTCTCTTATATATCGCTCATTTGCTGCAATATCGTCATAATTCAATATTTGTAATCGGGCTAATTCTCTGTGTAATAAATAATTCAAAAATCGCCATTTTTGAATTATTGACACAGTAAGGATAACAAAAAAAAAAAAAAAAAAACCTTTTTTAACTGGCAGAGTGACATCTATGAGCTTTTCATACTCGCCGCAAAATATCTGTTTGTTTTTTTACTTTCTCGTATAGAATATAAAGAGAAAGTATTGTAATCGTAAAAAATTCGTCTTCGAGATTTTGATGTTTCTCCACGTTTTAGACCTCCCTGAGTCCAAAAATACCATTTTGGGCATTATGTCTGTGTGTGTGTGTGTGTGTGTGAACACGATTGCTTAAAAACCAAAGCAGCTAGATCGATGAAATTTGGCGACGGCAAAAAGTCCCTTTAAACGAGGCAACCGAATGATCTTTTCTGGCAAGGTGTTTGCATAACTATCAGGCGCTCTTGATTAGTGCTGCCTCTAGTGTTGAATTTCTCAACTATTTTCACGGCTTGAGATTTCTATTGATAGGAAATACATTTCTCTTCTTCTTTCGAATCCCTAACTAGTTAGACCAGTGGCGGATTAATGCGATCGCCCCCCCCCCTTTAATTCGTCCCTGAGTTGGACAACATAAATTAATTAAAGTTTTCATTAGAGCGCAAAAAAAAGAAATTCGTTACTATTATTTCAATTAATATTGGTTACCAATTAATTGAAAAGGTGTCTAAATGGCCTCAAAGACCTTTAATTAGATCCTAATTAACTAGCTATCCCTAAAATAAGCTATAGAGCTATTACGTATGACTTTCGAGTCTTTACATATCTAGTTAAGCTAATCATATGATTACATAACAACCCAGATCGTAGCTAATAAGACCCAAAGTTTGGTATAAGACTTAACTAAGGGGTGAAATTCGAATTTTTTTTGGAATTTTTGTTAAAAGCTATTAGCTTTAATTAATTATTTTAATTTATAATAAATGATGCCTTTATTAAGTTGCTAACTTCACAAATCTTTCCTTATACCTCAGATAGCTAATTATATGTGAAGAAACCCTTTTTTTTAACTCTAAGGTCAAGTCTGTTCTTGTTTACTATATTGATGATTTGTTATCAGTCGCATAAGTTTGCTAACTTAGTGGACTGTGAAGCAGCTGGCCCTTAGTAAGCCTTTGTTTTTTACTTTCTCTTACCCAATATACATGTATAAAATATATAAATAGAGGAAGTATTGCGATCGTGTCAAAAATTCGATGTTGAGATTTTGACGGTTTTGTTAATTTCAATTTAAAAAGGTGGTCGGTCCCCTTTTGGAACTTTTTACATATTTTATAACATTTTTTCGAATTCTTATGAAATTTTGTATTTATTTAGGATTCTCTTTTGTGTATAAAATGTCCAAAAATTAGATTAAAATTTTGATAAATAACCATAGTTTATTTCAAGCAGTCAGCATTTAAAACACAAGTTTAGAACGAAGGTGCTATGGGAAACTAAATATTTTATTGAGAGCTGATATTCTAGAAGATTTTTTGAATTCTAAGATCAAATACAATTTTTAAAGGCAAAAAAAAAAAAAAAAAAGTCTCATTCATTGCTGGTAATTTGCCTATTTTAAGAACATAGCTATGAAAATGGCAAGCATTTATACAAATAGAGGCAAAAATATAGACGACATCTACCACCAAAACTATGTAAGCCAATTTAAAAAAAAAAAAATATTTTCTGTATAATAATTTTAATTCTATTTTTTATTGTATATTGTTATTAGGGTCCCACCGAAACAAGATTTTCAGCCGAAACCGAAACCGTAACCGAAACAGAAACTTGTATTTCCTATAAAAACTTCATATCTTCATATCATTTTACCTTTTTTTTTTTTGATTAAAGAAATTTTGAAATGAAATTCTCCCCCCCCCCCCGTGAAAATTATTTTACCTTTTTTTTAAGGGAGACTAAATTTTTTCTCCCTCAAGTGCAATCATTTGACCTTTTTGTTTTTTTGCGAGTCTCATCCCATCTTTTTTCAGACTCAGGTTTCGGCCGGCCGAAAGTTTCGGCTACTTTTTGGTCGAAACCGAAACTACGGCCGAAACCAGGATTTTTGGCCGAAACCGAATATTCGGTCGGTTCCTAATTGTTATCTTTATATAGTTGCTGCACTGATGATGGGTGGCGTTTTGCAACCCGAAATATTTGCAAATAAATTGTGTATATGGTAGAAAAAGAGGCGCTGGTTTTCTTCTCCTATTTATAAAAAAAAAAAAAAATATTGTGTGAACACTACGGTGCACAATTCTCTCTTACCGAAGGGTAAGTTGTGTGCTGTGCGCCAGTCACACCAGATTTTTTTTTCCTTTAAAAATTGCATTTGATCTTAGAATTCAAAAAATCTTCTAGAATATCAGCTCTCAATAAAATCAAATCTAGCTACGGATAATGATGTTTATTTCGTGGAGTGTATTAGAAGGGGGAGAAAAAAAACACAAGAGGGAAGGAAACTTTTAGCCTTCTTTTTACTTATTGTATTTTGTTTGTTAAAAACTCCAGGTCGAATAATGAAATGCAATTCAATTATATGGAAGCCAGCCGGGCAAGGCAGATCCTCAATATTCCTCCCCTCTTCATTTTTTTTTTTGTCGATTTTTCCGCAACCCAACCACCCTTATTCACAAATTGCATTTGCCGATTTTCACGACATCATCGTTCGTTGTCTCTCTCCTCTTCCGTTCCGATGAATTCTTTCCTTCTTTTCTTTCTTTCTTTTCTCTAAAATATGTCTAGCTATAATATTTGTATTCAAATAACACTTGTCTAAAATTTTATATTGTTTTTTTTTTTGCATCACTTGCAGCCAAATAATTTTAGTTGAAAAAAAATATATATAAACGTTAGTTAAATAAATCATTTATTTTTTATTATAACTAAAATCAATCAACGTGAAAAAAAAAATAAATTTGATTTAAGAGGCATTATTCATAAATTTATTTTTATTTTTTTTTCTTTTGAATGAAAATTTCATTTCAACCAGGGAATAATTTATTTACTTTTATTATTATTACGTTAAAAACTTTTTTCATTTTTTTTTTTAATATTTAACAAAAAAGAATGTTTTAATTATAAGATTCAATTAATTTTAGGTATAATTTGGTTCAAAATTTAAGTTTCTTTTTTTTGAAATTGCCATTTGAGCTTTTTTTTTTTTAAATTTCTCTTACCTATATACAGGGTGGGCCAATAGTGCGTGGACGGAAGATTGTGAGCTTATTAACTTAAATTAATTTTAAAGTGTGTCGATGAGGCATAATGAAGAGCCTTTAGGGCTACAAATTAAAAATATTTTTGTTCCAATAGCACCTCTTTGTTATTTTGTGATGTTATTAACCATGAAATGTACCAATATAGGCTAGATATGTATTTATTTACCTAGTATGTATTGGAGGGGTAATGGAGTCTACAAGCTCTTGTCCAGAAAAAAATTCTATTCTATTCTAGACTGTGCCTATTTCTTGGTGGGCGATGTGACCCATGAGATTCTTAGTCAAAATGATTTGTCAAACATTTATAGGGTTCAACACAATTAGTTTTACGCCAGGAACATCGTGAATGTGTCTAACAGTAAGAGAAATTCATTTCAAACGAAACTTTAAAAAGTTTTTAAGTAGACAGATGATATAATTTAAACGTTCAAGTATTCTGAGTAATGCAAAAATATTGTTGTGAATTTTATGAGTTAATTTTACAAGTTTAATTTAATTTTTTGAAAATTAAATGGCTAATATCCGTGCTAGAGGTCGAGGGCTGCATCCCGTCCCAGGCGAAAAAAATTTATTTCAATTGAATTGGATACCTCCTGAATTAAGCCATTGCTAATCCCGTCTTGTGGAAGAGACTAGAGAGGGTTCCCTCTCAGTGCTACATTTTTCGAAAGTAGTAGGCTACACGCCGGTGCTGAGGGAGTCCCTCTAGGACATCCTCCCGAAGAGGTTGGATAAAAGGAACCAGAAATAAACGCAGGAGGAGTTAGAGATAGGAAATAATGTAACTTCAAGGGGTGCCGGTAGATGGTTACGGCCGGAGGCCGGTTGGGTTTGAGGTGTGTGTCTTCGTGCACGAAAGCACCTCGGGTAAATAAACGGGGGTCCCGGTAGAATTTAAAATAATAATTTAAAGTTGACTAAGCCCAAGGCTCACTCTCGAGCTCATACATCAGGCACTTGTGGCGCCAACTTTACTATAAAAAATAATTTCCTTACATCTATACAAATAATTTTTTACTTTTCGCTCAGCCTGATGTTTTTTTAAGAATTTCACACAATTTGGCGATAATATGAAAGGAAAAGTAAATCAATAAAAAAATCCATAGATAAGCATTAAATTCAACAATAAAGTTTTGAAGAGAAATTTTTTTGAAAATGAGAATAAAAAAAAAAAAAAATTGAAAAATTATGCAAATCAATCAGATGGGGAATCGAAAAACTTTACAAAAAAAAATACAATCAAAAAGTTTGATAAATTTATTTCCTATAAAATTTTGTCTTAGAATAGCTTCTTTTTTTTTTATACTGGTTTGTCAAAATATTTTCTAGCATATCTTATATTCTATTGAAGGAATTTTCATAAAAAACTTTAATAAATCAACGTTTGGAAGAATAAGAATGGCACTTGGAAACTTTTAATTAACGCACATTTTAATTAAGGCCGGTTGCTTCACTTCTAGTCAACTAGCAAACTTATCCGGCCGATAGGAAATCATCGATATAGTAAACAAGAAAACGCTTATTCTTCGAATTAAAAAAAAAAGTGAATTTTTTCACAGCTAGATGAGGTATAAGGAAAGATTTGTGAAGTTAGCAACATTAATAAAGGCTTCATATATAAAAATTATTAAAAATCAAAATAATTAATTAAATGTTGATATAAGATAAGGTGGCTGTAGATATCAGTTGATACAGGACAGAGGAGTTGGCAGCCAATTTTAGAGCCTCTATATTAAATAAAAACTCTCAATTCTGGATACGTTTCGGCTTTATTCTACTAAGGCCATCATCAGTCCCATTAGAGCTGGAAAGACATACATTAATATATAAAGATGACAGTTACAAAATACAAATAAAATATTTTATATAAAACTAGACGCAAAGCCCCGCCTTCGGCGGGGCTTTCTGTCTAGCCGGGGACTGCGCCCCTGGACCCCCTTGCTAGCCTACTTATATACATACCGGTACATACATTTTCCCTTTTCATTTTTATATATAGAGATTATTTTAACGGTTAATTATTCATGAACTTGAGATTTTTTGTGAATAATATCCTTTCCGGGACTCTCCCGGTACACAGACAAAAAATTTTCGCCGATATTTTTAGAATTCAAAATGTAAATAAATAAAAATCGTAAACATGGGTAAATATTTATATTTTGTTACCATGGCAACTATTTCTCCTAATTTTTATTTTTTTCTTATTTTAACGGTTAATTACTCATTAACTTATTGTTATTTGTGAAACAAAACCTGTCCGGGATTCTCACAAACATACACAGAAAATTTCATCATAATTGGTTCAGTCGTTTAGGAGGAGTTCAGTCACATACACACGTACAGAAGAATTATATATATAAGAAGATATAAAAATCTCACAGTATTAATATATAGAGTTATTATAATGGAATATTTTTTATATACATTAGTCGGTATATAAATAATTTCTATTTTGTATGCTTCCAGTTTTTAATACGTGTGTATACGTCTAAGTAACAATTTGATTTGATCAGATATTTCTTAAATTTACAAATATATTTTTCAATGAGATGGGATTATATCAATGACCCTTATTATTAGGACATAGCCTGAGGTGAGAAGCCGAAATAAATATTTATATAACATATTTGCGTTGTTATTATAGACAAGAAAATCCTATAATCCGGTCAAAAAGGTTAAAAGAATATTGCTTCTCTATGAAAAAATAATTTAAAAAACAAAATTTTCCTTTTATATAAAAACTTTTTTTAAAAAAATAATAAACATATTTTTTTTTTTTTTTATTATATAAAAAAAAATATATATATATATATATGCACACACCTATATTTTCAACAGAGCGTCATTGTTAGTCAAGAAAGAGAGATAAAAACCGCTTAGTCCGTCGCAGTCCGTCTGAAAATTTAGCGCCCTGCTTCCCATTGCCTTGACAAAACATTTTTCCGCAAACAGCCTCTTTGTAGTATTTTCTACTTGCATCAAGACTATGGCATTATCTAGATCGAAAGAATGATTTGTCATCGTGGCATGAGAGCAAAGGGCTGTGGACGTTTTTTTATTCTTAATATCTCGTCTGTGATCTCCCATCCTATCATAGACTCTCCTGGAAGATTGACCAACATACACGCTACATGGGGATGGACAATTTAAGCATTTAACCAAATAAATTATGTTGGATCACCTATTCAGTGGAATCTTATCCTTGTTATTATACAAGAAAGATAAACTTTCTTGGGATTTAAGTGCAGTCTGCAAACCACAACCCCTAAAAACCTTTTGGATCTTTTCTGAGATTCCAGAAACATGGCTAAGTGAAACAGACTGCACTTAAATCCCAAGAAAGTTTATCTTTCTTGTATAATAACAAGGATAAGATTCCACTGAATAGGCGATCCAACATAATTTATTTGGTTAAATGCTTAAATTGTCCATCCCCATGTAGCGTGTATGTTGGTCAATCTTCCAGGAGAGTCTATGATAGGATGGGAGATCACAGACGAGATATTAAGAATAAAAAAACGTCCACAGCCCTTTGCTCTCATGCCACGATGACAAATCATTCTTTCGATCTAGATAATGCCATAGTCTTGATGCAAGTAGAAAATACTACAAAGAGGCTGTTTGCGGAAAAATGTTTTGTCAAGGCAATGGGAAGCAGGGCGCTAAATTTTCAGACGGACTGCGACGGACTAAGCGGTTTTTATCTCTCTTTCTTGACTAACAATGACGCTCTGTTGAAAATATAGGTGTGTGCATATATATATATATATATTTTTTTTTATATAATAAAAAAAAAAAAAAAAAAAAAAAAAAAAAAAAAAAAAAAATATGTTTATTATTTTTTTAAAAAAAGTTTTTATATAAAAGGAAAATTTTGTTTTTTAAATTATTTTTTCATAGAGAAGCAATATTCTTTTAACCTTTTTGACCGGATTATAGGATTTTCTTGTCTATAATAATGTAATATACGGGATTTTGGGAGAAGAACGAAAAGGGTTTTAGCATTATTATTTCTTCTCTCTCTATTAATTATTTTTCCATCACATAAGAAATTATACTCTGCCAGATTGGAATGTGTCAACGCAGGAAAAAATCTCGACTAAGCAACTCAAGGACAAGCGGTTATAAGGAGAGAAATTAAAAGTGTAATTCATATAAGAGAGAAGGAGATAGAGAGAGAATAGTAAGGACTCATGTCCGCGAGACGGCGACACAAGACGGAAGGCCTGCAAGAGAAAGATGAATGGATCAGCAGAAATGACCGACGAGGGTGGACGAAGGCGCGTTGGGCAGACAGAGACTGGAGACCTGGAAGGGTGTGGTACCTGGGTCGCGGAAGTCGACGTCGAGGGGTGAGACAACGCCCAATTGGCAGTAAAGTGTTGAGTTTATTTTTTTTCGAAGTGAGAAAGGAGAATCTACGGCAAATCAGGTACTGTGAATGTTTTGTTTTTTTTGGTTGACTTCGTTTTTGAGAATGATACACCGGAACGTGGTCGGTGTGAGTGTTAGTGCGTAATTTAATGCATTTCGGTCATAGTGTGCGGAACTCGTTTAAATAAATTAGAATATTCGAGCTGGCGGACACGAAAAAGGGAGTAAGGGAGAGATCATGAATTGGGAGGGAGGGTATTTTTTAGTAATTTTTTTGTAACTATTTTTTTTTATTAATTTTATCTTATTTTTAGTTGGTTATATATATATGTTTTTAATTATTCTTTTTTATTATTTTTGTTTTATTTTTATTTGGTTTATAGGTGTATTTTTCTTTTATTATTTTAGAGTGATTATTTTGGAACTGAACTGCGTGTGAAAACATTTTGAGTATAAGAGAATCAGTCACCCTGAGAAGAGGGTAGTTTGATAATTATTTGGAAATTGTTTATTATTATTTTATATGAATATTTTGTTAAGATTCGGAGGTCGAAGTATATTTTTCTTTTAAATCTTAATAAAGATCAGAGACATTTGGAATATAAGAGATTCGATCACATTGGAAGAGGGGGTAGTTTGTGATGTTAATATAAATTTGCTTATTATTTTTTTGAATATTTTATTAAGGTTTGAAGGACAAAATATATTTTTTGTAAATTCGTAACAAAGACCACACTGCGTGTGAGACATGTAGGTTGTAAGAGATACAGTCTCCCTGAAGGGGAGGGTAGGTGTTATTTTACTTGAATTCGTTTAATATTTTTTTTAATAGATACTTTTATTTTTAGTTGTTTTTTTTACGTAGTTTTTAGTGTGTAATCGAGTTGGTGAGAGAGAGAGAGAGAGGATGTGAACAGGAGACGGGAGAGTTTTGATGTAATGTTATTTGAACCATATTTTTATATTTTAACTTTAAATTTTCTTTTGCCTTAATTCGTTATAGAGATTTATTTTTTTTTAACTTCAGTATTTTACTTTTTTTAAATAATAAAACCTTTTCATGTAAGGAGGTGTAATAATTTCTCGAAGACCCCCATCTTCTCTCTCTCCCTGTAGGTAGGAGAATTCGGCAGTACCAGTCCTTGGAGAGGACACCCGCCCCCGTCAGTTCCGAGAATTGAGGTAAGCCCGACCCAGTAACGTGGAATATTACATTGGTGTCAGAAGTGGCCGCTTTGCAATAAGAAGCGAATTTTTTTTAGAGAGATTTTCTTACCTTCCGGGCTAGGCATGTCAAAGGCGGAGTCAGTACAGGCGCTTGACGGGGAAAGGGGGGGATGAGGGGGGTCAGGGGTGGATGGTGCGGGAGGTGCGTGGGAAGTCAGAGGCGGGGGATGCATGTGTAGGTGGTTTGCGGGAAGAGGTCGAGAGGCTGAGGCTGGAAGTGGACCGGCTGAAGGACGTAATGAGGTGGCCCGGCCCTGCTCAGGTGGAGATTGAGCTAAGGACCGAGATCGCCGGGCTGAGAGGGGAGATTAGGGGGCTGCAAGTCCGGGTACGGGCCGTGGAATTGGACAGGTCGCAGGCTAGGGGAGGTGCGACCTCATCGGGTGTCGTAACGGCGGACGAGCCGGTCAGGATGGCGGCGAGGAGGCGGGTCCGCCAGAGTGAGGGCAGACGCTGCTTTATTTGCGGCGAGCGAGGCCATTTGGCGGTTGGATGTGCGCGCGCGGCGAGTGCCGCGGGTTCGGGGGGATGCTTTGTTTGTGGGGTGGAGGGGCATTTGGCTCGGGACTGCCCCAGTCGCTGGCGCGGCGGCGGCTCATGTTCGGCAGCAAGGGCGTCGTATTAGGATTTCTCGGGGGGTTCGTTAGGGTAAGCCTCACCTCGCGCTGAGTGATGTCTCCGGTAATACGCCTAGGGGCGCGGCAGACCCAGCTTGAAAATGGGGGGGGCTTACACGGGTGGTATATGTGATAGGGTTGGTTTTTGTTGTTTGGATTGGTTGTCTTCTGGATTAGGTAGGGGTACACCGTTGCAATGGGCGGGGGTGTCCCTGTAAATCCTGGAATCGGACGGGAATTTTTGGAATTTTTTTTAGTGTCCCCTGTGACGCCAGCGCGGTATGCGTTTTTGTCTCCACATGTCCATTTTTCGTATCTGTGTGGTTTGTTGTTTCTTTGGTTTTTGTCCCTAAGGGTGCCAGGATCTGGTAGGGGCGTCGGTCCCGTAGCCCGGGGCGGCCCTCGTTGCCCGAGGGGGGGCTGGGGTGTATGTTTGTTTTTTTTCTTCCCTGTTGCCTGTATTGTAGGGCCTGATTGGGTGGGTTTCTATCTATTATTTTTCTTCTCTGCCCCATGGGACGCCGGATGGACGCGTGCCTAGTCACCACGTGTTCACAGATCTGGTAGGAGAGGCAGTTCCGTTACCCGGAGCGGCACTAGTTACCCAAAGGGGGGGGGGGACCGGGTGGGTTTTCTTTCCTTTTGCGATTGCTGAGTATGTTGGGTCTGTTTGAATTTTTTTTATTGGGCTTTTCGGGTCAGTATTCTGTTTTTATTCTTTCTCTGCTTGTCGTAATCTATTTTTGTTTTTGTCCCGGGGTATGCCGGGTGGATATGGGCCTAGTCACCCCGTATCCGCTGAACCGGTCTAGGCGTCGGTCCCGCAGGCTGGGGCGGCCTACGTAACCCTGCGGGAGGGCGTGTTTTTTTTTAATTTTTTCTTTCCTTTATTTCACGGTATGGATGTTTTTTTTTTTTTTTGTGTGTCTCTCCTTTTTTTCCCTGGATTCTGTTTTTGTTTTTGTCCCGGGGTATGCCGGGTGGATATGGGCCTGGTCACCCCGTATCCACTGAACCGGTCTGGGCGTCGGTCCCACAGGCTGGGGCGGCCTACGTAACCCTGCGAGGGGGCGTGTATTTTTTTTATTTTTTCTTTTCCTTTATTTTCTTTTCGCGGTATGGATGTTTTTTTTCTTTGTGCGGTTGTTCTTTTTTTCCTGGTTTCTTTTTTTGGTTTTGGTCCCGGGGAATGCCAGGTAGATATGGGCCTAGTCACCCCGTATCCGCTGAACTGGTCGAGGCGTCGGTCCCGGAACCGGGGCGGCCTACGTAACCCTGCGAGGGGGCGTTTTTTTTTTTCCCCTTCTTTCCTTTTCTAGGCGTGGGTGTTTTCTTTTGTCTGTTCTTTTCTCTCAGTATGAACGGTTTGTTGGTGCACTTTTTTTCTTTCTTCTTGGTTTTTAGTAATGGGTATCATGGTTGTGGGGCGTCACGGGGATGGCGGACAAGGGTTCCGTTGGGTAGGTTGGTTTTATGAGGATTGGGATGCGTTACTCTTTACGCTGAAGGGAAAGAGCAAGCGTTACTCTTTACGCTGAAGGGAAAGAGGAGGCGTTACTCTTTACGCTGAATGGAAAGAGTTTGGTTAATAGGTATCATGGTTGTGGTTGGGTAGGTTGGTTTTATGAGGGTTGGGATGCGTTACTCTTTACGCTGAAGGGAAAGAGCAAGCGTTACTCTTTACGCTGAAGGGAAAGAGCAAGCGTTACTCTTTACGCTGAAGGGAAAGAGCAAGCGTTACTCTTTACGCTGAAGGGAAAGAGGAGGGCGTTACTCTTTACGCTGAATGGAAAGAGTTTGGTTAATAGGTATCATGGTTGTGGTTGGGTAGGTTGGTTTTATGAGGGTTGGGATGCGTTACTCTTTACGCTGAAGGGAAAGAGCATGCGTTACTCCTTACGCTGAATGGAAAGGGGTTGGTTTGGATCAGATAGGGGAGGACGGTGGGCCTCAGGCGCCTGTCGAGAACCCGTCGCGCTTGCCCTGGGGGCGGTAGCGGAATGCGGTGATTCTTCTCGAGTATTCGCGGTAAACTTGGATCGGGCGGGGGTCGCTGTCCAATACTGGTGCTGGCTGGAGGAAGAAGCGAACCTCTCTGAGGTGGCATGTTGCGACATGAGACGAACCCCGGGGACGGCGTTTCGGGTCTGCCTTTTGGCTCTAGGGGCCCTAGTGGTCCTAGGAAATTTGCGTGAGGGCTGAGGCAAGTTACCGCCCAATGCTTGGGGCCGGCAGGTCCTCGTGCGCGCTAGAAATGTAACGGCGCAGTTTCTCACGAGGGACTGTCTGCCTCGGGATTCGGAGAGGTGCCGTCGTCCGGGGCTAGTGGTGATTATGTGTACATTAGTAGTTGTAAGCATAGCTGTAAGTCGTGTGGGGAGGGTTGCGGAGGTGTGGCCAGCTCGGATACATCAGGTCGAGAGAAGCTCGGATATTCTATCGCGTACGGTGGCGCGGAGTTCGTTCGGAGGTCGCGCGTGTAGTGCGTGTGCGCGAGGGAGGGCGACGTCGTTGTGGAAGGGTGGCTACCTGGTGGGCAGGATGGACATATTGGCCGGTGGACATTTGTGTGCCGCGTGGAGACACTGGTGTGCTGCATCGCGGTGCGGCTAGATACTGGCTGGTTCGATCAGTACTCGATCGGGTATACCCGAGTTTATGGGCTGCCATCACAACCCGGCGTTTAGACTATTCTACCCGGAGACTTTGTGAATGTGGTGGCCTGGAACTTTCCGTCTCGGTACGAGGATGAATGGGGGGCCGCATAGCCTGGTGATGGTGCCGGTTCGGGCATCTGGACCTCGGCCGCAACCCCAACTTCTGTGGACTCCCGTATCGGAGACGTTCTCCGTGGGGAACGGAGGCCGGTCGACACTGTGACGTTGCCGCGACGGTAGTCACCTCTCGGAAGGAGCAGAGGTCTCGCGGTTATGAGAAGGGACAGTGGATGGAAAATGTGGACACCTTATCGGGTGTCCACATTTTTGTTTTGCCGAGGGTGATGTAATATACGGGATTTTGGGAGAAGAACGAAAAGGGTTTTAGCATTATTATTTCTTCTCTCTCTATTAATTATTTTTCCATCACATAAGAAATTATACTCTGCCAGATTGGAATGTGTCAACGCAGGAAAAAATCTCGACTAAGCAACTCAAGGACAAGCGGTTATAAGGAGAGAAATTAAAAGTGTAATTCATATAAGAGAGAAGGAGATAGAGAGAGAATAGTAAGGACTCATGTCCGCGAGACGGCGACACAAGACGGAAGGCCTGCAAGAGAAAGATGAATGGATCAGCAGAAATGACCGACGAGGGTGGACGAAGGCGCGTTGGGCAGACAGAGACTGGAGACCTGGAAGGGTGTGGTACCTGGGTCGCGGAAGTCGACGTCGAGGGGTGAGACAACGCCCAATTGGCAGTAAAGTGTTGAGTTTATTTTTTTTCGAAGTGAGAAAGGAGAATCTACGGCAAATCAGGTACTGTGAATGTTTTGTTTTTTTTGGTTGACTTCGTTTTTGAGAATGATACACCGGAACGTGGTCGGTGTGAGTGTTAGTGCGTAATTTAATGCATTTCGGTCATAGTGTGCGGAACTCGTTTAAATAAATTAGAATATTCGAGCTGGCGGACACGAAAAAGGGAGTAAGGGAGAGATCATGAATTGGGAGGGAGGGTATTTTTTAGTAATTTTTTTGTAACTATTTTTTTTTTATTAATTTTATCTTATTTTTAGTTGGTTATATATATATGTTTTTAATTATTCTTTTTTATTATTTTTGTTTTATTTTTATTTGGTTTATAGGTGTATTTTTCTTTTATTATTTTAGAGTGATTATTTTGGAACTGAACTGCGTGTGAAAACATTTTGAGTATAAGAGAATCAGTCACCCTGAGAAGAGGGTAGTTTGATAATTATTTGGAAATTGTTTATTATTATTTTATATGAATATTTTGTTAAGATTCGGAGGTCGAAGTATATTTTTCTTTTAAATCTTAATAAAGATCAGAGACATTTGGAATATAAGAGATTCGATCACATTGGAAGAGGGGGTAGTTTGTGATGTTAATATAAATTTGCTTATTATTTTTTTGAATATTTTATTAAGGTTTGAAGGACAAAATATATTTTTTGTAAATTCGTAACAAAGACCACACTGCGTGTGAGACATGTAGGTTGTAAGAGATACAGTCTCCCTGAAGGGGAGGGTAGGTGTTATTTTACTTGAATTCGTTTAATATTTTTTTTAATAGATACTTTTATTTTTAGTTGTTTTTTTTTACGTAGTTTTTAGTGTGTAATCGAGTTGGTGAGAGAGAGAGAGAGAGGATGTGAACAGGAGACGGGAGAGTTTTGATGTAATGTTATTTGAACCATATTTTTATATTTTAACTTTAAATTTTCTTTTGCCTTAATTCGTTATAGAGATTTATTTTTTTTTTAACTTCAGTATTTTACTTTTTTTAAATAATAAAACCTTTTCATGTAAGGAGGTGTAATAATTTCTCGAAGACCCCCATCTTCTCTCTCTCCCCTGTAGGTAGGAGAATTCGGCAGTACCAGTCCTTGGAGAGGACACCCGCCCCCGTCAGTTCCGAGAATTGAGGTAAGCCCGACCCAG